>WPIO01000227.1:15000-258876 GCA_009760855.2 Cristatella mucedo | reverse complement strand
ACGGGTTGACTTAAAGTATCTAGATATTGTTCGATCTGCTGTGAAGTCATGCAAAATAAGCTATTCAATTGTGAATGGCCTAATGCAAGGCGCCGCAATCTGCAGCAAGTTATCACACGCCATATCGAGCAGTATTGAGGTGTCTTTACATTCCGCGATCTTCTGCAAACTCATTCGAAATGTGTTTTTTAAGTACGATTGCCCTAAGCAACGTGCAGCACTCTGCTGCCAGCTCATGCAAGCTTCGACGGGTGTATTTAAAGTCTCTAGATATTGTGCGATGTGCTGTAAACTCATGCAAAATAAGTTATTCAAGTGTGAATGGCCTAATGCAAGGTACCGCACTCTGCAGCAAGTTATCACACGGAATGAGGTGCAGTATCGAGGTATCTTTATGTTCTGCGATATGCTGCAAAATCAAGCAAAGTTCGTTATTCAAGTGTGATTGCCTGAACCAAGGTGCAGCACTCTGCTGCTAGCTCCTGCATGCTTCGACGGTTGGATTTAAAGTATCTAGATATTGTGCGATCTGCTGTGAACTCATGCAAAAAAGCTATTCAAGTGTGAATGGCTTAATGCAAAGCGCAGAACTCTGCCTCAAGTTATCACAAGCTAAGAGGATGAGTATCGAGGTGTGTTTATGTTCCACGATCTGCTGAAAAATTAAGCAAAATTCGTTTTTCAAGTGCGATTGCCTAAAGCAAAGCTGAGCACTCTGCTGCAAGCTACTGCACGCTCTGACGGGTCGATTGAAAGTATCTAGATATTGGGCATTCTCCTGCTATCTCATGCAAAATAGGTTATTCAAGTGAGAATGGCTTAATGCATGGCACTACACTCCGCAGCAAGTTATCACACGCCATAACGAGCAGTATTGAGGTGACTTTTTATTCCACGATCTTCTGCAAACTCAACCGAAATGAGTTATTCAAGTGCGATTGCCTTAAGCAAGGAGCTGCATTATGCTGCAAACTACTGCACGCTCTGGTGGGTTGATTTAAAGTATCTAGATATTGTGTGATCTGCTGTGAACTCATGCAAGATAAGCTATTCAAGTGTGAATGGCTTAATGCAAGGCGCCTCACACAGCAGCAAGTTATGACACGCTATAACGAGCAGTATCGAGGTGTCTTAATATGCTGCGATCTGCTGCAAACTCAAGCGAAATGAGTTATTCAAGTGCGATTGCCTGAAGCAAGGCATGCACTAATGTCCGGGCGACTGCATGACTTGACGGGTTGATTTAAAGTATCTAGATATAGTGCGATCTGCTGTGAAGTCATGCAAAATAAGCTATTCAAGTGTGAATGGCCTAATGCAAGGCTCCACAATCTGCAGCAAGTTATCACACGATATAACGAGCAGTATCGAGGTGTCTTTATATTCAGCGATCTGCTGCAAACTCAAGCGAAATGAATTATTTAAGTGAGATTGCCTAAACCAAGGCCTGCACTCTGCTCCGAGATACTTCATGCCTTGAAGAGTTTATTTAAAGTATCTAGATATTGTGCGATCTGCTGTGAAGTCATGCAAAATAAGCTATTTAAGTGTGAATGGCCTAATGCAAGGCGCCCCACTCTGTAGCAAGTCATGACGCGATATAAATAGCAGTATCAAGGTGTCTTTATATTTAGCGATTTGCTGCAAACTCAAGCGAAATGAGTTATTCAAGTGCGATTGCCTGAAGCAAGGATCTGCATTATGCTGCAAACTACTCCAAGCTCTGGCGGGTTGATTTAAAGTATCTCGATATTATGCGATCTGCTGTGAACTCATGCAAGATAAGGTATTCAAGTGTGAATGGCCTAATGCTAGGCGCCTCAATCTGCAGCAAGTTATCACATGCTATAACGAGCAGCATCGAGGTGTCCTAATATTCTGCGATCTGCTGCAAACTCAAGCGAAATGAGTTATTCAAGTGCGTTTGCCTAAAACAAGGCCTGCACTAATCTCCGGGCGACTGCATGACTTGACGGGTTGATTTAAAGTATCTAGATATAGTGCGATCTGCTGTGAAGTCATGCAAAATAAGCTATTCAAGTGTGAATAGCCTAATGCAAGGCTCCACAATCTGCAGCAAGTTATCACACGATATAACAAGCAGTATCGAGGTGTCTTTGTATTCAGCGATATGCTGCAAAATCAAGCGAATTAACTTATTCAAGTGTGATTGCCTAAACCAAGGTGCAGCACTCTGCTGCTAGCTCCTGCATGCTTCAACGGTTGGATTTAAAGTAGCTAGATATTGTGCGATCTTCTGTGAACTCATGCAAAAGAAGCTATTCAAGTGTGAATGGCTTAACGCAAAGCTCAGAACTCTGCAGCAATTTATTACAGGCTATTACGAGCTCTATTGAGGTGTCTTCATATTCAGAGATCTGCTGCAAACGCAAGCGGAATGAGTTATCAAATTGCGATTGCCTAAAGCAAGGAGCTGCACTCTGCTGCAAGCTACTGCACGCTCTGACGGATCGATTGAAAGTATCTAGATATTGTGCGATCTGCTGTGAAGTCATGCAAAATAAGCTAATCAAGTGAGAATGGCCTTATGCAAGGCGCGGCAATCTGAAGCAAGCCATCACGGCTATAAAGAGCAGTATCGAGGTGTCTTTATATTTACCGATTTGCTGCAAACTCAAGCAAAATGAGTTATTCAATTGCGATTGCCTAAAGCAAGGAGGTGCATTTTGGTGCAAACAACAGCATGCCCCGGCGGATAGGTTTAAAGTATCTAGATATGGTGCGATCTGCTGGGATATCATGCAAGATAAGCTATTCAAGTGTGAATGGCCTTATGCAAGGCGCCGCAATCTGCAGCAAGTTATCACACGATATAACGAGCTGTATCGAGGTGTCTTTCTGTTCCCCGATCAGCTGCAAACTTAACCGAAATGAGTTATTCATGTGCGATTGCTTAAACCAAGGAGCTGCACTCTGCTGCAAGCTACCACACACTGAGACGGGTCGATTTAAAGTATCTAGATATTGTACGATCTGCTGCGATCTCATCCAAAGTATGTTATTCAAGTGTGAATGGCCAAATGGTAGGCGCCCCACTCTGCAGCAAGCTATCGCACGCTATTACGAGCAGTATCGATAAGTCTTTATATTCCGCGATCAGCTGCAAACTCAACCGAAATGAGTTATTCAAGTGCGATTGCCTAAAGCAAGGAGCAGCATTATGCTGCAAACTACTGCACGCTCTGGTGGGTTGATTTAAAGTATCTAGATATTGTGTGATCTGCTGTGAACTCATGCAAGATAAGCTATTCAAGTGTGAATGGCCTAATGCTAGGCGCCTCAATCTGCAGCAAGTTATCACATGCTATAACGAGCAGCATCGAGGTGTCCTAATATTCTGCGATCTGCAGCAAACTCAAGGGAAATGAGTTATTCAAGTGCGTTTGCCTAAAACAAGGCCTGCACTAATCTCCGGTAGACTGCATGACTTGACGGATTGATTTAAAGTATCTAGATATAGTGCGATCTGCTGTGAAGTCATGCAAAATAAGCTATTCAAGTGTGAATGGCCTATTGCAAGGCTACACAATCTGCAGAAAGTTATCACACGATATAACAAGCAGTATCTAGGTGTCTTTATATTCAGCGATCTGCTGCAAACTCAAGCGAAATGAGATTTATGTGCGATTGCTTAAAGCAAATCCTCCACTCCTCTCCGAGGGACTGCATGACTTGACGGGCTGATTTAAAGTATCTAGATATTGTGCGATCTGCTGTGAAGTCATGCAAAATAAGCTATTCAATTGTGAATAGCCTAATGCAAGGCGCCGCAATCTGCAGCAAGTTATCACACGATATAACGAGCAGTATCAAGTTGTCATTTTATTCAGCTATCTGCTGCAAACTCAAGCGAATTGAATTATTCAAGTGCGATTGCCTAAAGCAAGGCCTGCACTCTGCTCCGAGCTACTTCATGCCTTGACGGGTTGATTTAAAGTAGCTAGATATTGTGCGAACTGCTGTGAACTCATGCAAAAGAAGCTATTCAAGTGTGAATGGCTTAATGCAAAGCGCAGAACTCTGCAGCAAGTTATCACACGGAATGAGGTGCAGTATCGAGGTATCTTTATGTTCTGCGATATGCTGCAAAATCAAGCAAAGTTCGTTATTCAAGTGTGATTTCCTAAACCAAGGTGCAGCACTTTGCTGCTAGCTCCTGCATGCTTCGACGGTTGGATTTAAATTAGCTAGATATTGTGCGATCTGCTGTGAACTCATGCAAAGAAGCTATTCAAGTGTGAATGGCTTAATGCAAAGCTCAGAACTCTGCAGCAACTTATTACAGGCTATTACGAGCTCTATTGAGGTGTCTTCATATTCAGAGATCTGCTGCAAACGCAAGCGGAATGAGTTATCAAATTGCGATTGCCTAAAGCAAGGAGCTGCACTCTGCTGCAAGCTACTGCACGCTCTGACGGGTCGATTGAAAGAATCTAGATATTTCACGATCTGCTGTGAAGTCATGCAAAATAAGCTAATCAAGTGTGAATGGCCGTATGCAAGGCGCCGCAATCTGAAGCAAGCCATCACGGCTATAAAGAGCAGTATCGAGGTGTCTTTATATTTACCGATTTGCTGCAAACTCAAGCAAAAATGAGTTATTCAATTGCGATTGCCTAAAGCAAGAAGGTGCATTTTGGTGCAAACAACAGCATGCCCCGGTGGATTGGTTTAAAGTATCTAGATATGGTGCGATCTGCTGGGATATCATACAAGATCAGCTATTCAAGTGTGAATGGCATTATGCAAGGCACTGCAATCTGCAGCAAGTTATCACACGGTATAACGAGCTGTATCAAGGTGTCTTTCTGTTCCCCGATCAGCTGCAATTTTTACCGAAATGAGTTATTCATGTGCGATTGCTTAAACCAAGGAGCTGCACTCTGCTGCAAGCTACCACACGCTAAGACGGGTCGATTTAAAGTATCTAGATATTGTGCGATCTGCTGCGATCTCATCCAAAGTATGTTATTCAAGTGTGAATGGCCTAATGGTAGGCGCCCCACTCTGCAGCAAGCTATCGCACGCTATAACGAGCAGTATCGAGATGTCTTTATATTCCGCGATCAGCTGCAAACTCAACCGAAATGAGTTATTCAAGTGCGATTGCCTGAAGCAAGGAGCTGCATTATGCTGCAAGCTACTGCACGCTCTGGTGGGTTGATTTTAAGTATCTAGATATTGTGTGATCTGCTGTGAACTCATGCAAGATAAGCTATTCAAGTGTGAATGGCTTAATGCAAGGCGCCTCACACAGCAGCAAGTTATCACACGCGATAACGAGCAGTATCGAGGTGTCTTAATATGCTGCGATCTGCTGCAAACTCAAGCGAAATGAGTTATTCAAGTGCGATTGCCTGAAGCAAGGCATGCACTAATGTCCGGGTGACTGCATGACTTGACGGGTTGATTAAAAGTATCTAGATATAGTGCGATCTGCTGTGAAGTCATGCAAAATAAGCTATTCAAGTGTGAATGGCCTAATGCAAGGCTCCATAATCTGCAGCAAGTTATCACACGATATAACGAGCAGTATCGAGGTGTCTTTATATTCAGCGATCTGCTGCAAACTCAAGCGAATTGAATTATTCAAGTGCGATTGCCTAAAGCAAGGCCTGCACTCTGCTCCGTGCTACTTCATGCCTTGACGGGTTGATTTGAAGTATCTAGATATTGTGCGATTTGCTGTGAACTCATGCAAAATAAGGTATTCAAGTGTGAATGGCTTAATGCAAGGCGTCTCACACAGAAGCAAGTTATCACACGCTATAACGAGCAGTATCGAGGTGTCTTAATATGCTGCGATCTGCTGCAAACTCAAGCGAAATGAGTTATTTAATTGCGATAGCCTAAAGCAAGGCCTGCACTAATCTCCGGGTGACTGCATGACTTGACGGTTTGATTTAAAGTATCTAGTTATATTGCGATCTGCTGCGATCTCATCCAAAGTATGTTATTCAAGTGTGAATGGCCTAATGGTAGGCGCCCCACTCTGCAGCAAGCTATCGCATGCTATAACGAGCAGTATCGAGGTGTCTTAATATGCTGCGATCTGCTGCAAACTCAAGCGAAATGAGTCATTCAAGTGCGATTGCCTGAAGCAAGGCATGCACTAATCTCAGGGTGACTGCATGACTTGACGGTTTGATTTAAAGTATCTACATATCGTGCGATCTGCTATAAACTCATGCAAAATAAGCTATTCATGTGTGAATTGCCTAATGCAAGGCGCCCCACTCTGTAGCAAGTCATGACGCACTATAAATAGCAGTATCAAGGTGTCTTTATTTTTAGCGATTTGCTGCAAACTCAAGCGAAATGAGTTATTCAAGTGCGATTGCCTGAAGCAAGGAGCTGCATTATGCTGCAAACTACTCCACGCTCTGGCGGGTTGATTTATAGTATCTCGATATTATGCGATCTGCTGTGAACTCATGCAAGATAAGGTATTCAAGTGTGAATGGCCTAATGCTGGGCGCCTCAATCTGCAGCAAGTTATCACATGCTATAACGAGCAGCATCGAGGTGTACTAATATTCTGCGATCTGCTGCAAACTCAAGCGAAATGAGTTATTCAAGTGCGTTTGCCTTAAACAAGGCCTGCACTAATCTCCGGGCGACTGCATGACTTGACGGGTTGATTTAAAGTATCTAGATATAGTGCGATCTGCTGTGAAGTCATGCAAAATAAGCTATTCAAGTGTGAATGGCCTAATGCAAGGCTCCACAATCTGCAGCAAGTTATCACACGATATAACAAGCAGTATCGAGGTGTCTTTATATTCAGCGATCTGCTGCAAACTCAAGCGAAATGAGATTTATGTGCGATTGCTTAAAGCAAATCCTGCACTCCTCTCGGAGGGACTGCATGACTTGACGGGTTGATTTAAAGTATCTAGATATTGTGCGATCTGCTGTGGACTCATGCAAAATAAGGTACTCAAGTGTGAATGGCTTAATGCAAAGCACAGCACTCTGCGGCAAGTTATCACAAGCTATGAGGATGAGTATCGAGGTGTGTTCATGTTCCGCGATCTGCTGAAAAAATAAGCAAAATTCGTTTTTCAAGTGCGATTGCCTAAAGCAAAGCTGAGCACTCCGCTGCCAGCTCCTGCACGCTTCGACGGGTGGATTTAAAGTATTTAGATATGGGCAATCTCCTGCTATCTCGTGCAAAAGAGGTTATTCAAGTGTGAGTAACCTAATGCAAGGCACTACACTCCGCAGCAAGTTATCACACGCCATAACGAGCAGTATTGAGGTGTCTTTACATTCCGCGATCTTCTGCAAACTCAACCGAAATGAGTTATTCAAGTGCGATTGCCTGAAGCAAGGTGCTGCATTATGCTGCAAACTACTGCACACACTGGCGGGTTGATTTAAAGTATCTAGATATTGTGCGATCTGCTGTAAACTCATGCAAAATAAGTTATTCAATTGTAAATGGCTTAATGCAAGGCACCGCACTCTGCAGCAAGTTATCACACGGAATGAGGTGCAGTATCGAGGTATCTTTATGTTCTGCGATATGCTGCAAAATCAAGCAAAGTTCGTTACTCAAGTGTGATTTCCTAAACCAAGTTGCAGCACTCTGCTGCTAGCTCCTGCATGCTTCGACGGTTGGATTTAAAGTAGCTAGATATTGTGCGATCTGCTGTGAACTCATGCAAAGAAGCTATTCAAGTGTAAATGGCTTAATGCAAAGCTCAGAACTCTGCAGCAACTTATTACAGGCTATTACGAGCTCTATTGAGGTGTCTTCATATTCAGAGATCTGCTGCAAACGCAAGCGGAATGAGTTATCAAATTGCGATTGCCTAAAGCAAGGAGCTGCACTCTGCTGCAAGCTACTGCACGCTCTGACGGGTCGATTGAAAGAATCTAGATATTGCACGATCTGCTGTGAAGTCATGCAAAATAAGCTAATCAAGTGTGAATGGCCGTATGCAAGGCGCCGCAATCTGAAGCAAGCCATCACGGCTATAAAGAGCAGTATCGAGGTGTCTTTATATTTACCGATTTGCTGCAAACTCAAGCAAAATGAGTTATTCAATTGCGATTGCCTAAAGCAAGAAGGTGCATTTTGGTGCAAACAACAGCATGCCCCGGTGGATTGGTTTAAAGTATCTAGATATGGTGCGATCTGCTGGGATATCATACAAGATCAGCTATTCAAGTGTGAATGGCATTATGCAAGGCACTGCAATCTGCAGCAAGTTATCACACGGTATAACGAGCTGTATCATGGTGTCTTTCTGTTCCCCGATCAGCTGCAATTTTTACCGAAATGAGTTATTCATGTGCGATTGCTTAAACCAAGGAGCTGCACTCTGCTGCAAGCTACCACACGCTGAGACGGGTCGATTTAAAGTATCTAGATATTGTGCGATCTGCTGCGATCTCATCCAGAGTTTGTTATTCAAGTGTGAATGGCCTAATGGTAGGCGCCCCACTCTGCAGCAAGCTATCGCACGCTATAACGAGCAGTATCGAGATGTCTTTATATTCCGCGATCAGCTGCAAACTCAACCGAAATGAGTTATTCAAGTGCGATTGCCTGAAGCAAGGAGCTGCATTATGCTGCAAGCTACTGCACGCTCTGGTGGGTTGATTTTAAGTATCTAGATATTGTGTGATCTGCTGTGAACTCATGCAAGATAAGCTATTCAAGTGTGAATGGCTTAATGCAAGGCGCCTCACACAGCAGCAAGTTATCACACGCGATAACGAGCAGTATCGAGGTGTCTTAATATGCTGCGATCTGCTGCAAACTCAAGCGAAATGAGTTATTCAAGTGCGATTGCCTGAAGCAAGGCATGCACTAATGTCCGGGTGACTGCATGACTTGACGGGTTGATTAAAAGTATCTAGATATAGTGCGATCTGCTGTGAAGTCATGCAAAATAAGCTATTCAAGTGTGAATGGCCTAATGCAAGGCTCCATAATCTGCAGCAAGTTATCACACGATATAACGAGCAGTATCGAGGTGTCTTTATATTCAGCGATCTGCTGCAAACTCAAGCGAATTGAATTATTCAAGTGCGATTGCCTAAAGCAAGGCCTGCACTCTGCTCCGTGCTACTTCATGCCTTGACGGGTTGATTTGAAGTATCTAGATATTGTGCGATTTGCTGTGAACTCATGCAAAATAAGGTATTCAAGTGTGAATGGCTTAATGCAAGGCGTCTCACACAGAAGCAAGTTATCACACGCTATAACGAGCAGTATCGAGGTGTCTTAATATGCTGCGATCTGCTGCAAACTCAAGCGAAATGAGTTATTTAATTGCGATAGCCTAAAGCAAGGCCTGCACTAATCTCCGGGTGACTGCATGACTTGACGGTTTGATTTAAAGTATCTAGTTATATTGCGATCTGCTGCGATCTCATCCAAAGTATGTTATTCAAGTGTGAATGGCCTAATGGTAGGCGCCCCACTCTGCAGCAAGCTATCGCATGCTATAACGAGCAGTATCGAGGTGTCTTAATATGCTGCGATCTGCTGCAAACTCAAGCGAAATGAGTCATTCAAGTGCGATTGCCTGAAGCAAGGCATGCACTAATCTCCGGGTGACTGCATGACTTCACGGTTTGATTTAAAGTATCTACATATCGTGCGATCTGCTATAAACTCATGCAAAATAAGCTATTCATGTGTGAATTGCCTAATGCAAGGCGCCCCACTCTGTAGCAAGTCATGACGCACTATAAATAGCAGTATCAAGGTGTCTTTATTTTTAGCGATTTGCTGCAAACTCAAGCGAAATGAGTTATTCAAGTGCGATTGCCTGAAGCAAGGAGCTGCATTATGCTGCAAACTACTCCACGCTCTGGCGGGTTGATTTATAGTATCTCGATATTATGCGATCTGCTGTGAACTCATGCAAGATAAGGTATTCAAGTGTGAATGGCCTAATGCTGGGCGCCTCAATCTGCAGCAAGTTATCACATGCTATAACGAGCAGCATCGAGGTGTACTAATATTCTGCGATCTGCTGCAAACTCAAGCGAAATGAGTTATTCAAGTGCGTTTGCCTTAAACAAGGCCTGCACTAATCTCCGGGCGACTGCATGACTTGACGGGTTGATTTAAAGTATCTAGATATAGTGCGATCTGCTGTGAAGTCATGCAAAATAAGCTTTTCAAGTGTGAATGGCCTAATGCAAGGCTCCACAATCTGCAGCAAGTTATCACACGATATAACAAGCAGTATCGAGGTGTCTTTATATTCAGCGATCTGCTGCAAACTCAAGCGAAATGAGATTTATGTGCGATTGCTTAAAGCAAATCCTGCACTCCTCTCGGAGGGACTGCATGACTTGACGGGTTGATTTAAAGTATCTAGATATTGTGCGATCTGCTGTGAACTCATGCAAAATAAGGTACTCAAGTGTGAATGGCTTAATGCAAGGTGCCGCAATCTGCAGCAAGTTATCACACGCTATGAGGATGAGTATCGAGGTGTGTTTATGTTCCGCGATCTGCTGAAAAATTAAGCAAAATTCGTTTTTCAAGTGCGATTGCCTAAAGCAAAGCTGAGCACTCCGCTGCCAGCTCCCGCACGCTTCGACGGGTGGATTTAAAGTATCTAGATATTGGGCAATCTCCTGCTATCTCATGCAAAATAGGTTATTCAAGTGTGAATAACCTAATGCAAGGCACTACACTCCGCAGCAAGTTATCACACGCCATAACGAGCAGTATTGAGGTGTCTTAACATTCCGCGATCTTCTGCAAACTCAACCGAAATGAGTTATTCAAGTGCGATTGCCTGAAGCAAGGTGCTGCATTATGCTGCAAACTACTGCACACACTGGCGGGTTGATTTAACGTATCTAGATATTGTGCGATCTGCTGTAAACTCATGCAAAATAAGTTATTCAATTGTAAATGGCTTAATGCAAGGCACCGGTCTCTGCAGCAAGTTATCACACGGAATGAGGTGCAGTATCGAGGTATCTTTATGTTCTGCGATTTGCTGCAAAATCAAGCAAAGTTCGTTATTCAAGTGTGATTTCCTAAACCAAGGTGCAGCACTTTGCTGCTAGCTCCTGCATGCTTCGACGGTTGGATTTAAAGTAGCTAGATATTGTGCGATCTGCTGTGAACTCATGCAAAGAAGCTATTCAAGTGTGAATGGCTTAATGCAAAGCTCAGAACTCTGCAGCAACTTATTACAGGCTATTACGAGCTCTATTGAGGTGTCTTCATATTCAGAGATCTGCTGCAAACGCAAGCGGAATGAGTTATCAAATTGCGATTGCCTAAAGCAAGGAGCTGCACTCTGCTGCAAGCTACTGCACGCTCTGACGGGTCGATTGAAAGAATCTAGATATTGCACGATCTGCTGTGAAGTCATGCAAAATAAGCTAATCAAGTGTGAATGGCCGTATGCAAGGCGCCGCAATTTGAAGCAAGCCATCACGGCTATAAAGAGCAGTATCGAGGTGTCTTTATATTTACCGATTTGCTGCAAACTCAAGCAAAATGAGTTATTCAATTGCGATTGCCTAAAGCAAGAAGGTGCATTTTGGTGCAAACAACAGCATGCCCCGGTGGATTGGTTTAAAGTATCTAGATATGGTGCGATCTGCTGGGATATCATACAAGATCAGCTATTCAAGTGTGAATGGCATTATGCAAGGCACTGCAATCTGCAGCAAGTTATCACACGGTATAACGAGCTGTATCAAGGTGTCTTTCTGTTCCCCGATCAGCTGCAATTTTTAACGAAATGAGTTAAGCATGTGCGATTGCTTAAACCAAGGAGCTGCACTCTGCTGCAAGCTACCACACGCTGAGACGGGTCGATTTAAAGTATCTAGATATTGTGCGATCTGCTGCGATCTCATCCAAAGTATGTTATTCAAGTGTGAATGGCCTAATGGCAGGCGCCCCACTCTGCAGCAAGCTATCGCACGCTATAACGAGTAGTATCGAGATGTCTTTATATTCCGCGATCAGCTGCAAACTCAACCGAAATGAGTTATTCAAGTGCGATTGCCTGAAGCAAGGAGCTGCATTATGCTGCAAGCTACTGCACGCTCTGGTGGGTTGATTTTATGTATCTAGATATTGTGTGATCTGCTGTGAACTCATGCAAGATAAGCTATTCAAGTGTGAATGGCTTAATGCAAGGCACCTCACACAGCAGCAAGTTATCACACGCGATAACGAGCAGTATCGAGGTGTCTTAATATGCTGCGATCTGCTGCAAACTCAAGCGAAATGAGTTATTCAAGTGCGATTGCCTGAAGCAAGGCATGCACTAATGTCCGGGTGACTGCATGACTTGACGGGTTGATTAAAAGTATCTAGATATAGTGCGATCTGCTGTGAAGTCATGCAAAATAAGCTATTCAAGTGTGAATGGCCTAATGCAAGGCTCCATAATCTGCAGCAAGTTATCACACGATATAACGAGCAGTATCGAGGTGTCTTTATATTCAGCGATCTGCTGCAAACTCAAGCGAATTGAATTATTCAAGTGCGATTGCCTAAAGCAAGGCCAGCACTCTGCTCCGGGCTACTGCATGCCTTGACGGGTGATTTGAAGTATCTAGATATTGTGCGATTTGCTGTGAACTCATGCAAAATAAGGTATTCAAGTGTGAATGGCTTAATGCAAGGCGTCTCACACAGAAGCAAGTTATCACACGCTATAACGAGCAGTATCGAGGTGTCTTAATATGCTGCGATCTGCTGCAAACTCAAGCGAAATGAGTTATTTAATTGCGATAGCCTAAAGCAAGGCCTGCACTAATCTCCGGGTGACTGCATGACTTGACGGTTTGATTTAAAGTATCTAGTTATATTGCGATCTGCTGCGATCTCATCCAAAGTATGTTATTCAAGTGTGAATGGCCTAATGGTAGGCGCCCCACTCTGCAGCAAGCTATCGCATGCTATAACGAGCAGTATCGAGGTGTCTTAATATGCTGCGATCTGCTGCAAACTCAAGCGAAATGAGTCATTCAAGTGCGATTGCCTGAAGCAAGGCATGCACTAATCTCCGGGTGACTGCATGACTTGACGGTTTGATTTAAAGTATCAACATATCGTGCGATCTGCTATAAACTCATGCAAAATAAGCTATTCATGTGTGAATTGCCTAATGCAAGGCGCCCCACTCTGTAGCAAGTCATGACGCACAATAAATAGCAGTATCAAGGTGTCTTTATTTTTAGCGATTTGCTGCAAACTCAAGCGAAATGAGTTATTCAAGTGCGATTGCCTGAAGCAAGGAGCTGCATTATGCTGCAAACTACTCCACGCTCTGGCGGGTTGATTTATAGTATCTCGATATTATGCGATCTGCTGTGAACTCATGCAAGATAAGGTATTCAAGTGTGAATGGCCTAATGCTGGGCGCCTTAATCTGCAGCAAGTTATCACATGCTATGACGAGCAGCATCGAGGTGTACTAATATTCTGCGATCTGCTGCAAACTCAAGCGAAATGAGTTATTCAAGAGCGTTTGCCTTAAACAAGGCCTGCACTAATCTCCGGGCGACTGCATGACTTGACGGGTTGATTTAAAGTATCTAGATATAGTGCGATCTGCTGTGAAGTCATGCAAAATAAGCTTTTCAAGTGTGAATGGCCTAATGCAAGGCTCCACAATCTGCAGCAAGTTATCACACGATATAACAAGCAGTATCGAGGTGTCTTTATATTCAGCGATCTGCTGCAAACTCAAGCGAAATGAGATTTATGTGCGATTGCTTAAAGCAAATCCTGCACTCCTCTCGGAGGGACTGCATGACTTGACGGGTTGATTTAAAGTATCTAGATATTGTGCGATCTGCTGTGAACTCATGCAAAATAAGGTACTCAAGTGTGAATGGCTTAATGCAAAGCACAGCACTCTGCCTCAAGTTATCACAAGCTATGAGGATGAGTATCGAGGTGTGTTTATGTTCCGCGATCTGCTGAAAAATTAAGCAAAATTCGTTTTTCAAGTGCGATTGCCTAAAGCAAAGCTGAGCACTCCGCTGCCAGCTCCCGCACGCTTCGACGGGTGGATTTAAAGTATCTAGATATTGGGCAATCTCCTGCTATCTCATGCAAAATAGGTTATTCAAGTGTGAATAACCTAATGCATGGCACTACACTCCGCAGCAAGTTATCACACGCCATAACGAGCAGTATTGAGGTGACTTTTTATTCCACGATCTTCTGCAAACTCAACCGAAATGAGTTATTCAAGTGCGATTGCCTGAAGCAAGGTGCTGCATTATGCTGCAAACTACTGCACACTCTGGCGGGTTGATTTAAAGTATCTAGATATTGTGCGATCTGCTGTAAACTCATGCAAAATAAGTTATTCAATTGTAAATGGCTTAATGCAAGGCACCGGTCTCTGCAGCAAGTTATCACACGGAATGAGGTGCAGTATCGAGGTATCTTTATGTTCTGCGATTTGCTGCAAAATCAAGCAAAGTTCGTTATTCAAGTGTGATTTCCTAAACCAAGGTGCAGCACTTTGCTGCTAGCTCCTGCATGCTTCGACGGTTGGATTTAAAGTAGCTAGATATTGTGCGATCTGCTGTGAACTCATGCAAAGAAGCTATTCAAGTGTGAATGGCTTAATGCAAAGCTCAGAACTCTGCAGCAACTTATTACAGGCTATTACGAGCTCTATTGAGGTGTCTTCATATTCAGAGATCTGCTGCAAACGCAAGCGGAATGAGTTATCAAATTGCGATTGCCTAAAGCAAGGAGCTGCACTCTGCTGCAAGCTACTGCACGCTCTGACGGGTCGATTGAAAGAATCTAGATATTGCACGATCTGCTGTGAAGTCATGCAAAATAAGCTAATCAAGTGTGAATGGCCGTATGCAAGGCGCCGCAATCTGAAGCAAGCCATCACGGCTATAAAGAGCAGTATCGAGGTGTCTTTATATTTACCGATTTGCTGCAAACTCAAGCAAAATGAGTTATTCAATTGCGATTGCCTAAAGCAAGAAGGTGCATTTTGGTGCAAAAACAACAGCATGCCCCGGTGGATTGGTTTAAAGTATCTAGATATGGTGCGATCTGCTGGGATATTATGCAAGATAAGCTATTCAAGTGTGAATGGCCTAATGCAAGGCGCTGCAATCAGCAGCAACTTATTACACAATATAACGAGCTGTATCAAGGTGTCTTTCTGTTCCCCGATCAGCTGCAAACACAACGAAATGAGTTAAGCATGTGCGATTGCTTAAACCAAGGAGCTGCACTCTGCTGCAAGCTACCACACGCTGAGACGGGTCGATTTAAAGTATCTAGATATTGTGCGATCTGCTGCGATCTCATCCAAAATATGTTATTCAAGTGTGAATGGCCTAATGGTAGGCGCCCCACTCTGCAGCAAGCTATCGCACGCTATAACGAGCAGTATCGAGATGTCTTTATATTCCGCGATCAGCTGCAAACTCAACCGAAATGAGGTATTCAAGTGCGATTGCCTGAAGCAAGGAGCTGCATTATGCTGCAAGCTACTGCACGCTCTGGTGGGTTGATTTTTAAGTATCTAGATATTGTGTGATCTGCTGTGAACTCATGCAAGATAAGCTATTCAAGTGTGAATGGCTTAATGCAAGGCGCCTCACACAGCAGCAAGTTATCACACGCGATAACGAGCAGTATCGAGGTGTCTTAATATGCTGCGATCTGCTGCAAACTCAAGCGAAATGAGTTATTCAAGTGCGATTGCCTAAAGCAAGGCATGCACTAATCTACGGGCGACTGCATGACCTGACGGGTCGATTTAAATTCTCTAGAGTCTCACACAGAAGCAAGTTATCACACGCTATAACGAGCAGTATCGAGGTGTCCTTAATATTCTGCGATCTGCTGCAAAACTCAAGCGAAATGAGTTATTTAATTGCGATAGCCTAAAGGAAGGCCTGCACTAATCTCCGAACGACTGCATGACTTGATGGGTTGTTTTAAAGTATCTAGATATTGTGCGATCTGCTGCGATCTCATCCAAAGTATGTTATTCAAGTGTGAATGGCCTAATGGTAGGCGCCCCACTCTGCAGCAAGCTATCGCATGCTATAACGAGCAGTATCGAGGTGTCCTAATATGCTGCGATCTGCTGCAAACTCAAGCGAAATGAGTCATTCAAGTGCGATTGCCTAAAGCAAGGCATGCACTAATCTCCGGGTGACTGCATGACTTGACGGTTTGATTTAAAGTATCTACATATCGTGCGATCTGCTATAAACTCATGCAAAATAAGCTATTCATGTGTGAATTGCCTAATGCAAGGCGCCCCACTCTGTAGCAAGTCATGACGCACAATAAATAGCAGTATCAAGGTGTCTTTATTTCCGCGATTTGCTGCAAACTCAAGCGAAATGAGTTATTCAAGTGCGATTGCCTGAAGCAAGGAGCTGCATTATGCTGCAAACTACTCCACGCTCTGGCGGGTTGATTTATAGTATCTCGATATTATGCGATCTGCTGTGAACTCATGCAAGATAAGGTAGTCAAGTGTGAATGGCCTAATGCTGGGCGCCTTAATCTGCAGCAAGTTATCACATGCTATGACGAGCAGCATCGAGGTGTACTAATATTCTGCGATCTGCTGCAAACTCAAGCGAAATGAGTTATTCAAGAGCGTTTGCCTTAAACAAGGCCTGCACTAATCTCCGGGCGACTGCATGACTTGACGGGTTGATTTAAAGTATCTAGATATAGTGCGATCTGCTGTGAAGTCATGCAAAATAAGCTTTTCAAGTGTGAATGGCCTAATGCAAGGCTCCACAATCTGCAGCAAGTTATCACACGATATAACAACCAGTATCGAGGTGTCTTTATATTCAGCGATCTGCTGCAAACTCAAGCGAAATGAAATTTATGTGCGATTGCTTAAAGCAAATCCTGCACTCCTCTCGGAGGGACTGCATGACTTGACGGGTTGATTTAAAGTATCTAGATATTGTGCGATCTGCTGTGAACTCATGCAAGATAAGCTATTCCAGTGTGAATGGCCTAATGCAAGGCGCCTCACTCTGTAGCAAGTTGTCACACGCTATAACGAGGAGTATCGAGGTGTCTTCATATTCTGCGATCTGCGGCAAACACAAGCGAAATAAGGTATTCAAATGCGATTGCCTGAAGCAAGGCCTGCACTCTGCTCCGAGCTACAGCATGCTTAGAGTGGACGATTTTAGGTGTCTAAATATTGTGCGATCTGCTGTGAACTCATGCAAAATAAGCTATTCAAGTGTGAATGGCCTAATGCAAGGTGCCGCAATCTGCAGCAAGTTATCACACGCTATAACGAGCAGTTACGAAGTGTCTTTATATTCAGCGATCTGCTGCAAACTCAAGCAAAATGAGTTATTTGAGTGCGATTGCCGGAAGCAAGGAGCTGTATTATGCTGCAAATTACTGCACGCTCTGGCGAGTTGATTTAAAGTATCTAGATATTGTGCGATCTGCTGTGAACTAATGCAAGATATGCTATTCAAGTGTAAATGGCCTAATGCAAGGATCAGCACTCTGCAGCAAGTCATCACACGATATAACGAGTAGTATCGAAGTGACTTAATATTCAGCGATGTGCTGCGAACTCAATTGAAATGAGTTATTCAAGTGCGATTGCCTAACGCAAGGCCTGCACTCCTCTCCGAGCTACTTCATCCCTTGACGGGTTGATTGGAAGTATCTAGATATTGTGCGATCTGCTGTGAACTCATGCAGAATAAGCTATTCATGTGTGAATGGCCTAATGCAATAAATATAATAAATCAGCCTATTTTCAGCTTCATAACATTGCTAAAATTAGGGCTTGTTTAGATAAGGATACCACGTCCAAGTTGGTCCATGCATTCGTGACATCTCGCCTCGACTTCTGCAACTCACTGCTTACTGGTCTACCAGCATGTGCGATCAGGCGATTGCAGCTGGTGCAAAACTCTGCAGCTAGGCTTGTCTGTCGTGAGCGTCGCAGTTGCCACATTACTCCACTTCTCGCCGACCTGCACTGGTTACCAGTCAAGCAACGGATTGACTTCAAGGTTTTGTCGCTCACTTTTAGGTCTCTTCATTCTATGGCTCCAGCCTATCTTTCAGAGATACTACCCCATCAGGCAAAGCATCGTACCACTCGCTTTTCGGAATCCAACAGTCTAGAAATACCTCGTACAAACCTTAAATCCTTTGGAGACCGTGCATTTAGCTCGTATGCTCCCACAGCCTGGAACTCCCTCCCGACCTGCATCAGAACATCCCCTGACCTGACCACATTTAAAAGTAACTTAAAAACATACCTATTTAGGACAGCATTTAGTGGGTCCTTGTGATTCGTCCTCGATGTGCTTATGCGTGCTGACACTGTTCATGCTGCCACTAACCACATTTGCATGCTGACCCAGTGCATGTAACCCCTAACCATGTTATTCATTTTGTTTGTTTTTCAAGCATGATTTTACTTACTATTCTATTGCGTATCACTTTGCAGCAAATGTAAAGCGCCTAGAAAGAGATTAAGTTCTCTGAGGGCGCTTTATCAAGTGCAATATTATTATTATTATTATTATTATTAATGCAAGGCGCAGCACTCTGCAGCGAGTTATCACACGCTATTAAGAGCAGTATCGAGGTGTCTTTATATTTAGCGATTTGCTGCAAACTCAAGCAAAATGGGTTATTCAAGTGCGATTGCCTGAATGTAGGAGCTGCATTATGCTGCAATCTACTCCACGCTCTGGCGGGTTGATTTAAAGTATCTAGATATTGTGCGATCTGCTGTGAACTCATGCAAGATAAGCTATTCCAGTGTGAATGGCCTAATGCAAGGCGCCTCACTCTGTAGCAAGTTGTCACACGCTATAACGAGCAGTATCGAGGTGTCTTCATATTCTGCGATCTGCGGCAAACACAAGCGAAATAAGGTATTCAAATGCGATTGCCTGAAGCAAAGCCTGCACTCTGCTCCGAGCTACAGCATGCTTAGAGTGGACGATTTTAGGTGTCTAAATATTGTGCGATCTGCTGTGAACTCATGCAAAATAAGCTATTCAAGTGTGAATGGCCTAATGCAAGGTGCCGCAATCTGCAGCAAGTTATCACACGCTATAACGAGCAGTTACGAAGTGTCTTTATATTCAGCGATCTGCTGCAAACTCAAGCAAAATGAGTTATTCAAGTGCGATTGCCTAAAGCAAGGAGCTGCACTCTGCTCCGGGCTACTGCATGCCTTGACGGGTTGATGTAAAGTATCTAGATATTGTGCGATCTGCTGTGAGTTCTTGGAAGATAAGCTGTTCAAGTGTAAATGGCCTAATGCTAGGATCGGCACTCTGCAGCCAGTTATCACACGATATAACGAGCAGTATCGGGGTGTCTTTGTGTCCAGCGATCTGCAGCAAACCTAATCGAAATGTGGTATTCATGTGCGATTGCTTAAAGCAAGGAGCTGCACTCTGCTGCTATCTACTGCACGCTCTGGCGGGTTGATTTAGAGTATCTAGATATTGTGCGATCTGCTGTGAACTCATGCAAGATAAGCTATTCAAGTGTGAATGGCTTAATGCAAGGTGCCTCACTCTGCAGCAAGTTGTCACACGCTATAACGAGCAGTATCGAGGTGTCTTCATATTCTGCGATCTGCTGTAAACACAAGCGAAATAAGTTACTCAAGTGCGATTGCCTAAAGCAAGGCCTGCACTCGGCTCCAAGCTACAGCATGCTTAGACCGGTTGATTTAGAGTATCTAGATATTGTGCAATCTGCTGTGAACTCTTGGAAGATAAGCTATTCAAGTGTGAATGGCCTAATGCTAGGCACCGCACTCTGCAGCAAGCTATCGCTCACTATAACGAGCAGTATCGAGGTGTCTTTATATTCAGCGATCTGCTGCAAACTCACGCGAAATGAGTTATTCAAGTGCGATTGCCTGAAGCGAGGCGCTGCATTATGCTGCAAACTACTGCACACACTGGCGGGTTGATTTAAAGTATCTAGATATTGTGCGATCTGCTGTAAACTAATGCAAAATCAGCTATTCAAGTGTGAATGGCCTAATGCTAGGAGCCGCACTCTGCACCAAATTATCACACGCTAAAACGAGCAGTATCGAGGTGTCTTTATATTCCGCGATCTGCAGCAAACTCAAGCGAAATGAGTTATTTAAGTGCGATTGCCGGAAGCAAGGAGCTGTATTATGCTGCAAATTACTGCACGCTCTGGCGAGTTGATTTAAAGTATCTAGATATTGTGCGATCTGCTGTAAACTAATGCAAGATATGCTATTCAAGTGTAAATGGCCTAATGCAAGGATCAGCACTCTGCAGCAAGTCATCACACGATATAACGAGTAGTATCGAAGTGACTTAATATTCAGCGATGTGCTGCGAACTCAATTGAAATGAGTTATTCAAGTGCGATTGCCTAACGCAGGGCCTGCACTCCTCTCCGAGCTACTTCATCCCTTGACGGGTTGATTGGAAGTATCTAGATATTGTGCGATCTGCTGTGAACTCATGCAGAATAAGCTATTCATGTGTGAATGGCCTAATGCAAGGCCCAGCACTCTGCAGCGAGTTATCACACGCTATTAAGAGCAGTATCGAGGTGTCTTTATATTTAGCGATTTGCTGCAAACTCAAGCAAAATGAGTTATTCAAGTGCGATTGCCTGAATGTAGGAGCTGCATTATGCTGCAATCTACTCCACGCTCTGGCGGGTTGATTTAAAGTATCTGGATATTATGCAATCTGCTGCGATCTTATGCAAAGTAGGTTAGTTAAGTGTGAATGGCCTAATGCTAGGCACGGCAGTCTGCAGCAAGCTATCGCTCACTATAACGAGCAGTATCGAGGTGTCTTTATATTCAGCGATCTGCTGCAAACTTAAGCGAAATGAGTTATTCAAGTGCGATTGCCTGAAGCAAGGCCTGCACTGCTCTCCGAGCGACTGCATGACTAGACGGGTTGATTTAAAGTATCTAGATATTGTGCGATTTGCTGTGAAGTCCTGCAAAGTAGGTTATTCACGAGTGAACTACCTAATGCTAGGCGCTGCACTCTGCAGCAAGTCATCACACGATATAACGAGTAGTATGTGGGTGACTTAAAATTCAGCGATTTGCTTCGAACTCAAGCGAAATGAGTTATTCAAGTGCGATTGCCTGAAGCCAGGCGCTGCATTATGCTGCAAACTACTGCACGCTCTGGCGGGTTGTATTAAAGTATCAAGATATTGTGTGATCTGCTGTAAACTCATGCAAGATAAGCTATTCAAGTGTGAATGGCCTAATGCAAGGCGCCTCACTCTGCAACAAGTTATCACACGTTATAACGAGCAATATCAAGGTGTCTTCATATTCTGCGATCTGCTGAAAACACAAGTGAAATAAGTTATTTAAGTGCGATTGCCTAAAGCAAAGCCTGCACTCGGCTCCAAGCTACAGCATGCTTCGACCGGTTGATTTTAAGTATCTAGATATTGTGCAATCTGCTGTGGACTCTTGGAAGATAAGCTATTCAAGTGTGAATGGCCTAATGCTAGGCGACGTACTCTGCAGCAAGTTATCACACGCTATAACGAGTAGTAGCAAGGTGTCTTTATATTCCGCGATCTGCTGCAAACTTAAGCAAAATGAGTTATTCAAGTGCGATTGCCTTCAGTAAGGCCAGCACTCTGCTCCGGGCTACTGCATGCCTTGACGGGTAGATTTAAAGTATCTAGATTTTGTGCGATCTGCTGTGAACTCTTGGAAGATAAGCTATTCAAGTGTAAATGGCCTAATGCTAGAAGCCGCACTCTGCAGCAAGTTATCACACGCTAAAACGACCAGTATCGAGGTGTCTTTAAATTCCGCAATCTGCTGCAAACTCAAGCGAAATGAGTTATTTGAGTGCGATTGCCAGAAGCAAGGAGCTGCATTATGCTGCAAACTACTGCACGCTCTGGCGGGTTGATTTAAAGTATCTAGATATTGTGCGATCTGCTGTGAACTCATGCAAGATAAGCTATTCAAGTGTGAATGGCCTAATGCTAGGCGCCGCAATCTGCAGCAAGTTATCACACGCTAAAACGAGCAGTATCGAGGTGTCTTTAAATTCCGCGATCTGCTGCAAACTCAAGCGAAATGAGTTATTTGAGTGCGACTGCCTAAAGCAAGGAGCTGCACTCTGCTGCAATCTACTGCACGCTCTGGCGGGTTGTTTTAAAGTATCTAGATATTGTGCGATCTGCTGTGAACTCATGCAAGATAAGGTATTCCAGTGTGAATGGCTAAATGCAAGGCGCCTCACTCTGTAGCAAGTGGTCACACGCTATAACGAGCAGTATCGAGGTGTCTTTATATTCTGCTATCTGCTGCAAACACAAGCGAAATTAGTTATTCAAGTGCGATTGCCTAAAGCAAGGCCTGCACTCTGCTCCGAGCTATAGCATGCTTAGACTGGTTGATTTTAAGTATCTAAATATTGTGCGATCTGCTGTGAAGTCATGCAAAATAAGCTGTTCAAGTGTGAATGGCCTAATGCAAGGCGCTGCAATCTGCAGCAAGTTATCACACCCTATAACGAGCAGTTACGAAGTGTCTTTATATTCTGCGATCTGCCAGCAAACTCAAGCGAAATGAGTTATTCCAGTGCGTTTGCCTAAAACAAGGCCTGCACTGCTCTCTGAGCGACTGCATGACTTGACGGGTTGATGTATAGTATCTAGATATTGTGCGATCTGCTGTGAACTCATGCAAGATAAGCTATTCAAGTGTGAATGGCCTAACGTTAGGCGCCGCAATCTGCAGCAAGTTATCACACGATATCACGAGCAGTATCGGGGTGTCGTTATATCCAGCGATCTGCATCAAACTCAACCGAAATGTGGTATTCATGTGCGATTGCCTAAAGCAAGGAGCTGCACTCTGCTGCGAACTACTGCACGCTCTGGCGGGTTGATTTAAAGTATCTAGATATTGTGCGATCTGCTGTTAACTCATGCAAGATAAGCTATTACAGTGTGAATGGCCTAATGCAAGGCGCCTCACTCTGTAGCAAGTTGTCACACGCTATAACGAGCAGTATCGAGGTGTCTTCATATTCTGCGATCTGCTGCAAACACAAGCGAAATAAGGTATTCAAATGCGATTGCCTAAAGCAAGGCCTGCACTCTGCTCCGAGCTACAGCATGCTTAGAGTGGACGATTTTAGGTGTCTAAATATTGTGCGATCTGCTGTGAACTCATGCAAAATAAGCTATTCAAGTGTGAATGGCCTAATGCAAGGCGCCGCCATCTGCAGCAAGTTATCACACGCTATAACGAGCAGTATCGAGGTGTCTTTATATTTTTCGATCTGCTGCAAACACAAGCGAAATAAGTTATTCAAGTGCGATTGCCTAAAGCAAGGCCTGCACTCTGCTCCGAGCTACAGCATGCTTAGACTGGATGATTTTAAGTATCTAACTATTGTGCAATCTGCTGTGAACTCATGCAAAATAAGCTATTCAAGTGTGAATGGCCTGATGCAAGGCGCAGCAATCTGCAGCAAGTTATCACACGCTATAACGAGCAGTTACAAAGTGTCTTTTTTATTCTGCGATCTGCCAGAAAACTCAAGCGAAATGAGTTATTCCAGTGCGATTGCCTAAAACAAGGCCTGCACTGCTCTCTGAGCGACTGCATGACTTGACGGGTTGATTTAAAGTATCTAGATATTGTGCAAACTGCTGCGATCTCATGCAAAGTAGGTTATTCAAGTGTGAATGGCTTAATGCAAGGCGCCTCACACAGCAGCAAGTTATCACACGCTTTACCGAGCAGTATCGAGGTGTCCTAATATGCTGCGATCTGCTGCAAACTCAAGCGAAGTGAGTTATTCATGTGCGATTGCCTAAAGCAAGGAGCTGCACTCTGCTGCAAACTACTGCACACTCTGGCGGGTTGATTTAAAGTATCTAGATATTGTTCGATCTGCTGTGAACTCATGCAAGATAAGCTATTCAAGTGTGAATGGCCTTATGCAAACCGCCTCACTCTGCAACAAGTTATCACACGTTATAACGAGCAGTATCGAGGTATCTTTATAGTCCGCGATCTGCTGCAAACACAAGCGAAATGAGTTGTTTAAGTGCGTTTGCCTAAACCAAGGAGCTGCACTCTGCTTTAAGCTACAGCACGGTTAGACGGGTTGATTTAAAGGTATCTAGATATTGTGCGATCTGCTGTGAACTTATGCAAGATAAGCTATTCAAGTGTGAATGGCCTAATGCTAGGCGCCCCACTCTGCAGCAAGTTATCACACGCTATAACGAGCAGTATCGAAGTGTCTTAATATTCTGCGATCTGCCCGCAAACTCAAGCGAAACGAGTTATTCCAGTGCGATTGCCTAAAACAAGGCCTGCACTGCTCTCCTAGCGACTGCATGACTAGACGGGTTGATTTAAAGTATCTAGATATTGTGCGATCTGCTGTGAAGTCCTGCAAAGTAGGTTATTCACGAGTGAACTACCTAAGGCTAGGCGACGCACTCTGCAGCAAGTTATCACACGCTATAACGAGTAGTAGCAAGGAGTCTTTATATTCCGCGATCTGCTGCAAACTTAAGCAAAATGAGTTATTCAAGTGCGATTGCCTTAAGTAAGGCCAGCACTCTGCTCCGGGCTACTGCATGCCTTGACGGGTTGATGTAAAGTATCTAGATATTGTGCAAACTGCTGCGATCTCATGCAAAGTAGGTTATTCAAGTGTGAATGGCTAAATGCAAGGCACCGCACTCTGTAGCTAGTTTTCACACGCTATAACAATCTGTATCGAAGTGTCTGTATATTCTGCGATCTGCCGGCTAACTCAAGCGAAATGAGTTATTCCAGTGCGATTGCCTAAAGCAAGCCCAGCACTCTGCTCCAGGCTACTGCATGCCTTGACGGGTTGATTTAAAGTATCTAGATATTGTGCGATCTGCTGTGAACTCTTGGAAAATAAGCTATTCAAGTGTAAATGGCCTAATGGTAGGCGCCGCAATCTGCAGCAAGTTATCACACGATATAACGAGCAGTATCGGGGTGTCTTAATATTCAGCGATCTGCTGCGAACTCAAGCGAAATGAGTTATTCAAGTGTGATTGCCTAAAGCAAGGAGCTGCACTCTGCTCCGGGCTACTGCATGCCTTGACGGGTTGATGTAAAGTATCTAGATATTGTGCGATCTGCTGTGAGTTCTTGGAAGATAAGCTATTCAAGTGTAAATGGCCTAATGCTAGGATCGGCACTCTGCAGCCAGTTATCACACGATATAACGAGCAGTATCGGGGTGTCTTTGTGTCCAGCGATCTGCAGCAAACTTAATCGAAATGTGGTATTCATGTGCGATTGCTTAAAGCAAGGAGCTGCACTCCTCTGCTAACTACTGCACGCTCTGGCGGGTTGATTTAGAGTATCTAGATATTGTGCGATCTGCTGTGAACTCATGCAAGATAAGCTATTCAAGTGTGAATGGCTTAATGCAAGGTGCCTCACTCTGCAGCAAGTTGTCACACGCTATAACGAGCAGTATCGAGGTGTCTTCATATTCTGCGATTTGCTGTAAACACAAGCGAAATAAGTTATTCAAGTGCGATTGCCTAAAGCAAGGCCTGCGCTCGGCTCCAAGCTACAGCATGCTTAGACCGGTTGATTTAAAGTATCTAGATATTGTGCAATCTGCTGTGAACTCTTGGAAGATAAGCTATTCAAGTGTGAATGGCCTAATGCTAGGCACCGCACTCTGCAGCAAGCTATCGCTCACTATAACGAGCAGTATCGAGGTGTCTTTATATTCAGCGATCTGCTGCAAACTCACGCGAAATGAGTTATTCAAATGCGATTGCCTGAAGCGAGGCGCTGCATTATGCTACAAACTACTGCACACACTGGCGGGTTGATTTAAAGTATCTAGATATTGTGCTATCTGCTGTAAACTAATGCAAAATCAGCTATTCAAGTGTGAATGGCCTAATGCTAGGAGCCGCACTCTGCACCAAATTATCACACGCTAAAACGAGCAGTATCGAGGTGTCTTTATATTCCGCGATCTGCAGCAAACTCAAGCGAAATGAGTTATTTGAGTGCGATTGCCAGAAGCAAGGAGCTGTATCATGCTGCAAATTACTGCACGCTCTGGCGGGTTGATTTAAAGTATCTAGATATTGTGCGATCTGCTGTGAACTCATGCAAGATATGCTATTCAAGTGTAAATGGCCTAATGCAAGGATCAGCACTCTGCAGCAATTCATCACACGATATAACGAGTAGTATCGAAGTGACTTAATATTCAGCGATGTGCTGCGAACTCAATTGAAATGAGTTATTCAAGTGCGATTGCCTAACGCAAGGCCTGCACTCCTCTCCGAGCTACTTCATCCCTTGACGGCTTGATTGGAAGTATCTAGATATTGTGCGATCTGCTGTGAACTCATGCAGAATAAGCTATTCATGTGTGAATGGCCTAATGCAAGGCGCAGCACTCTGCAGCGAGTTATCACACGCTATTAAGAGCAGTATCGAGGTGTCTTTATATTTAGCGATTTGCTGCAAACTCAAGCAAAATGAGTTATTCAAGTGCGATTGCCTAAATGTAGGAGCTGCATTATGCTTCAATCTACTCCGCCCTCTGGCGGGTTGATTTAAAGTATCTAGATATTGTGCGATCTGCTGTGAACTCATGCAAGATAAGCTATTCCAGTGTGAATGGCTTAATGCAAGGCGCCTCACTCTGTAGCAAGTTGTCACAAGCAATAACGAGCAGTATCGAGGTGTCTTCATATTCTGCGATTTGCTGGAAACACAAGCGAAATAAATTATTCAAGTGCGATTGCCTAAAGCAAGGCCTGCACTCTGCTCCGAGCTACAGCATGCTTAGACCGGTTGATTTAAAGTATCTAGATATTGTGCGATTTGCTGTGAACTCATGCAGAATAAGCTATTCACGAGTGAACTACCTGATGCTAGGCACCGCACTCTGCAGCAAGTCATCACACGATATAACGAGTATTATTGAGGTCACTTAAAATTCAGCGATCTGCTGCGAACTCAAGCAAAATGAGTTATTCAAGTGAAATTGCCTAAAGCAAGGCCTGAACTCCTCCTCGAGCGACTGCATGACTTGACGGTTTGATTTAAAGTATCTAGATATTGCGTGATCTGCTGTGAAGTCCTGCAAAGTAGGTTATTCACGAGTGAACTACCTAATGCTAGGCGTCGCACTCTGCAGCAAAACATCACACGATATAACGAGTATTATCGAGGTGACCTAATATTCAGCGATCTGCTGCGAACTCAAGCGAAATGAGTTATTCAAGTGCAATTGCCTAAAGCAAGGAGCTGCACTCTGCTTTTAGCTACTGCACGCTCTGACGGGTTGATTTAAAGTATCTAGATATTGTGTGATCATCTGCCATCTCATGCAAAATAGGTTATTCAATTTTTAATGGCCCAATGCAAGGCGCCACAATCTGCAGCAAGTTATCACACGATACAACGAGCAGTATCGAGGTGTCTTTATATTCAGCGATCTGCTGCAAACTCAACCGAAATGAGTTATTTATGTGCGATTGCCTAAAGCAAGGCCTGCACTCCTCTCCGAGCGACTGCATGACTTGACGGGTTTATTTAAAGTATCTAGATATTGTGCAATCTGCTGCGATCTCATGCAAAGTAGGTTAGTTAAGTGTGAATGGCCTAATGCTAGGCACCGCACTCTGCAGCAAGCTATCGCTCACTCTAACGACCAGTATCGAGGTGTCTTTATATCCAGCGATCTGCGGAAAACTCAAGCGAAATGAGTTATTCAAGTGCGATTGCCTGAAGCAAGGCGCTGCATTATGCTGCAAACAACTGCACACACTGGCGGGTTGATTTAAAGTATTTAGATATTGTGCGATCTACTGGAGACTAATGCAAAGTCAGCTATTCAAGTGTGAATGGCTTAATGCAAGGATTAGCACTCTGCAGCAAGTCATCACACGATATAACGAGTAGTATCGAGGTGTCTTAATATTCAGCGATCTGCTGCGAACTCAAGTGAAATGAGTTATTCAAGTGCAATTGCCTAAAGCAAGGAGCTGCACTCTGATGCAAGCTGCTGCACGCACTGACTGGTTGATTTAAAGTATCTGGATATTGTGTGATTTGCTGCGATCTCATGCAAAATAGCTTATTAAAATTTTAATAGCCTATAGCTAGGCAACGCACTCTGCAGCAAGTTATCACACGCTGTAACGAGTAGTAGCAAGGTGTCTTTTTATTCCGCGATCTGCTGCGAACTTAAGCAAAATGAGTTATTCAAGTGCGATTGCCTTAAGTAAGGCCAGCACTCTGCTCCGGGCTACTGCATGCCTTGACGGGTTGATTTAAAGTATCTAGATTGTGTGCGATCTGCTGTGAACTCCCGGAAGATAAGCTATACAAGTGAGAATAGCCTAATGCAAGGCACCGCACTCTGCAGCAAGTTATCACACGCTTAAACGAGCAGTATCAAAGTTTCTTTATAATTTGCGATCTGCCCGCAAACTCAAGGGAAATGAGTTATTCCAGTGCAATTGCCTAAAACAAGGCCTGCACTGCTCTCCGAGCGAATGCATGACTTGACGGGTTGATTTAAAGTATCTAGATATTGTGCGATCTGCTGTGAAGTCCTGCAAAGTAGGTTATTCACGAGTGAACTACCTAATGCTAGGCGCCGCACTATGCAGCAAGTCATCACACGATATAACGAGTATTATCGAGGTGATCTAATATTTAGCGATCTGCTGCTAACTCAAGCGAAATGAGTTATTCAAGTGCAATTGCCTAAAGCAAGGAGCTGCACTCTGCTTTTAGCTACTGCACGCTCTGACGGGTTGATTTAAAGTATCTAGATATTGTGTGATCATCTGCCATCTCATGCAAAATAGGTTATTCAATTTTTAATGGCCCAGTGCAAGGCGCCACAATCTGCAGCAAGTTATCACACGATACAACGAGCAGTATCGAGGTGTCTTTATATTCAGCGATCTGCTGCAAACTCAACCGAAATGAGTTATTTATGCTCGATTGCCTAAAGCAAGGCCTGCACTCCTCTCCGAGCGACTGCATGACTTGACGGGTTGATTTAAAGTATCTAGATATTGTGCAATCTGCTGCGATCTCATGCAAAGTAGGTTAGTTAAGTGTGAATGGCCTAATGCTAGGCACCGCACTCTGCAGCAAGCTATCGCTCACTATAACGAGCAGTATCGAGGTGTCTTTATATCCAGCGATCTGCGGAAAACTCAAGCGAAATGAGTTATTCAAGTGCGATTGCCTGAAGCAAGGTGCTGCATTATGCTGCAAACTACTGCACACACTGGCGGGTTGATTTAAATTATTTAGATATTGTGCGATCTACTGTAGACTAATGCAAAGTCAGCTATTCCAGTGTGAATGGCTTAATACAAGGATCAGCACTCTGCAGCAAGTCATCACACGATATAACGAGTAATATCGAGGTGTCTTAATATTCAGTGATCTGCCCGCAAACTCAAGCGAAATGAGTTATTACAGTGCGATTGCCTAAAACAAGGCCTGCACTGCTCTCCAAGCGACTGCATGACTTGACGGGTTGATTTAAAGTATCTAGATATTGTGCGATCTGCTGTGAAAACCTGCAAAGAAGATTGTTCACGAGTTAACTACCTAATGCTAGGCGCCACACTCTGCAGCAAGTCATCACAAGATATAACGAGTAGTATCGAGGTGACGTAATATTCAGCGATCTGCTGCGAACTTAAGCGAAATGAGTTATTCAAGTGCAATTGCCTAAAGCAAGGAGCTGCACTTTGCTTTTAGCTACTGCACGCTCTGACGGGTCGATTTAAAGTATCTAGATATTGTGTGATCATCTGCCATCTCATGCAAAAGAGGTTATTCAATTTTTAATGGCCTAATGCAAGTCGCTGCAATCTGCAGCAAGTTATCACGCGATATAACGAGCAGTATTGAGGTGTCTTTATATTCAGCGATCTGCTGCTAACTCAACCGAAATGAGTTATTTATGTGCGATTGGGTAAAGCAAGGCCTGCACTCCTGTCCGAGCGACTGCATGACTTGACGGGTTGATTTAAAGTATCTATATATTGTGCGATCTGCTTTGAACTCATGCAAAATAGGTTATTTAAATTTTAATGGCCTAATGCTAGGCGCCGCACTCTGCAGCAAAACATCACAAACTAAAACGAACGGTATCGAGGTGTCTTTATATTTAGCGATCTGCTGCAAAATTAAGCGAAATGAGTTATTCAAGTGCGATTGCCTGAAGCAAGGCCTGCACTGCTCTCCGAGCGACTGCATGACAAGACGGGTTGATTTAAAGTATCTAGATATTGTGCGATCTGCTGTGAACTCCTGCAAAGAAGATTATTCACGAGTGAACTACCTAATGCTAGGCGCCGCACTCTGCAGCAAGTCATCACACGATATAACGAGTAGTATCGAGGTGTCTTAATATTCAGCGATCTGCTGCGAACTCAAGCGAAATGAGTTATTCAAGTGCGATTGCCTAAAGCAAGGAGCTGTACTCTGCTTTTAAGCTTCTGCACACTATGTCGGTTGGATTTAAAGTATCTAGATATTGTGTGATCTGCTGTAAACTCATGCAAAATAAGCTATTCAAGTGTGAATGGCCTAATGCAAGGCGCCGCACTCTGCAGCAAGTTATCACAAGCTATAACGGGCAGTATCGAGGTGTCTTTATATTCAGGCTACTGCATGCCTTGACGGGTTGATTTAAAAGAATCTAGATATTGTGCGATCTGCTGTGAACTCTTGGAAGATAAGCTATTCAAGTGTGAATGGCCTAATGCAAGGCGCCGCAATCGGCAGCAAGTTATCACACGCTATAATGAAACTACTGCACGCTCTGGCGGGTTGATTTAAAGTATCTAGATATTGTGCGATCTGCTGTGAACTCATGCAAGATAAGCTATTCCAGTGTGAATGGCTTAATGCTAGGTGCCTCACTCTGCATAAGTTATCACACGCTATAACGAGCAGTATCGAGGTGTCTTAATATTCTGCGATCTGCTGCAAACTCAAGCGAAATGAGTTATTCAAGTGCGATTGCCTAAAGCAAGGCCTGCACTCTGCTCCGAGCTACAGCATGCTTCAAACGGGTTGATTTAAAGTATCTAGATATTGTGTGATCTGCTGCGATCTCATGCAAAATAGGTTATTAAAATTTTAACGGCCTAATGCTAGGCGAGGCACTCTGCAGCAAGTTATCACACGCTATAACGAGTAGTAGCAAGGTGTCTTTATATTCCGAGATCTGCTGCAAACTTAGGCAAAATGAGTTATTGAAGTGCGATTGCCTTAAGTAAGGCCAGCAATCGGCTTCGGGCTACTGCATGCCTTGACGGGTTGATTTAAAGTATCTGGATTTTGTGCGATCTGCTGTGAACTCTTGGAAGATAAGCTATTCAAGTGTAAATGGCGTAATGCTTGGAGCCGCACTCTGCAGCAAGTTATCACACGCTAAAACGAGCAGTATCGAGGTGTCTTTAAATTCCGCGATATGCTGCAAACTCAAGCGAAATAAGTTATTTGAGTGCGATTGCCGGAAGCAAGGAGCTGCATTATGCTGCAAACTACTGCACGCTCTGGCGGGTTGATTTAAAGTATCTAGATATTGTGCGATCTGCTGTGAACTCATGCAAGATAAGCTATTCAAGTGTGAATGGCCTAATGCAAGGCGCCGCAATCTGCAGCAAGTAATCACACGATATAACGAGCAGTATCGAGGTGTCGTTATATCCAGCGATCTGCATCAAACTTAACCGAAATGTGGTATTCATGTGCGATTGCCTAAAGCAAGGAGCTGCACTCTGCTGCAAACTACTGCACGCTCTGGCGGGTTGATTTAAAGTATCTAGATATTGTGCGATCTGCTGTGAACTCATGCAAAGTAGGTTATTCAAGTGTGAATGGCTTAATGCAAGGCGCCCCACTCTGCAGCAAGTTGTCACACGCTATAACGAGCAGTATCGAGGTGTCTTTATATTCTGCGATCTGCTGCAAACACAAGCGAAATAAGTTATTCAAGTACGATTGCCTAAAGCAAGGCCTGCATTCTGCTCCGAGCTACAGCATGCTTAGACTGGTTGATTTTAAGTATCTAAATATTGTGCGATCTGCTGTGAACTCATGCAAAATAAGCTATTCAAGTGTGAATGGCGTAATGCAAGGCGCTGCAATCTGCAGCAAGTTATCACACGCTATAACGAGCAGTTACGAAGTGTCTTTATATTCTGCAATCTGCCTGCAAACTCAAGCGAAATGAGTTTTTCCAGTGTGATTGCCTAAAACAAGGCCTGCACTGCTCTCCGAGCGACTGCATGACTTGACCGGTTGATTTAAAGTATCTAGATATTGTGCGATCTGCTGTGAAAACCTGCAAAGAAGATTGTTCACGAGTTAACTACCTAATGCTAGGCGCCGCACTCTGCAGCAAGTCATCACACGATATAACGAGTAGTATCGAGGTGTCTTAATATTAAGCGATCTGCTGCGAACTCAAGCGAAATAAGTTATTCAAGTGCACTTGCCTAAAGCAAGGAGCTGCACTCTGATGCAAGCTGCAGCATGCTCTGACGGGTTGATTTAAAGTATCTAGATATTGTGTGATCTGCTGCCATCTCACGCAAAATTGGTTATTCAATTTTCAATGGCCAAATGCAATGCCCTGCAATCTGCGGCAAGTTTTACACGATATAACGAGCAGTATCGAGGTGTCTTTATATTCAGCGATATGCTGCAAAATCGGCCGAAATGAGTTATTTATGTGCGATTGCCTAAAGCACGGCCTACACTCCTCTCCGAGCGACTGCATGACTTTACGGGTTGATTTAAAGTATCTAGATATTGTGCAATCTGCTGCGATCTCATGCAAAGTAGGTTAGTTAAGTGTGAATGGTCTAATGCTAGGCACTGCACTCTGCAGCAAGCTATCGCACACTATAAAGAGCAGTATCGAGGTGTCTTTATATTTAGCGATCATCTGCAAACTCAAGCGAAATGAGTTATTCAAGTGCGATTGGCTAAAGCAAGGCCTGCACTCGGCTCCAAGCTACAGCATGCTTAGACCGGTTGATTTTAAGTATCTAGATATTGTGCAATCTGCTGTGAACTATTGGAAGATAAGCTATTCAAGTGTGAATGGCCTAATGCTAGGCGACGTACTCTGCAGCAAGTTATCACACGCTATAATGATTAGTAGCAAGGTGTCTTTATATTCAGCGATCTGCTGCGAACTTAGGCAAAATAAGTTATTCAAGTGCGATTGCCTTAAGTAAGGCCAGCACTCTGCTCCGGGCTACTGCATGCCTTGACGGGTTGATTTAAAGTATCTAGATTTTGTGCGATCTGCTGTGAACTCTTGGAAGATAAGCTATTCCAGTGTAAATGGCCTAATGCAAGAAGCCGCACTCTGCAGCAAGTTATCACACGCTAAAACGACCAGTATCGATGTGTCTTTAAATTCCGCGATCTGCTGCAAACTCAAGCGAAATGAGTTATTTGAGTGCGATTGCCGGAAGCAAGGAGCTGCATTATGCTGCAAACTACTACACGCTCTGGCGGGTTGATTTAAAGTATCTAGATATTGTGCGATCTGCTGTGAACTCATGCAAGATAAGCTATTCAAGTGTGAATGGCTAAATGCAAGGCGCCTCACTCTGTAGCAAGTGGTCACACGCTATAACGGGCAGTATCGAGGTGTCTTAATATGCTGCGATCTGCTGCAAACTCAAGTGAAATGAGTTATTCAAGTGCGATTGCCTAAAGCAAGGCCTGCACTCTGCTCCGAGCTACAGCATGCTTAGACTGGTTGATTTTAAGTATCTATATATTGTGCGATCTGCTGTGAAGTCATGCAAAATAAGCTGTTCAAGTGTGAATGGCCTAATGCAAGGCGCTGCAATCTGCAGCAAGTTATCACACCCTATAACGAGCAGTTACGAAGTGTCTTTATATTCTGCGATCTGCCAGCAAACTCAAGCGAAATGAGTTATTCCAGTGCGATTGCCTTAAACAAGGCCTGCCCTGCTCTCCAAGCGACTGCATGACTTGACGGGTTGATTTAAAGTATCTAGATATTGTGCGATCTGCTGTGAAAACCTGCAAAGAAGATTATTCACGAGTTAACTACTTAATGCTAGGCGCCGCACTCTGCAGCAAGTCATCACAAGATATAACGAGTAGTATCGAGGTGACTTAATATTCAGCGATCTGCTGCGAACTTAAGCGAAATGAGTTATTCAAGTGCAATGGCCTAAAGCAAGGAGCTGCACTTTGCTTTTAGCTACTGCACGCTCTCAGGGGTTAATTTAAAGTATCTAGATATTGTGTGATCATCTGCCATCTCATGCAAAATAGGTTATTCAATTTTTAATGGCCTAATGCAAGTCGCTGCAATCTGCAGCAAGTTATCACACGATATAACGAGCAGTATCGAGGTGTCTTTATATTCAGCGATCTGCTGCTAACTCAACCGAAATGAGTTATTTATGTGCGATTGCCTAAAGCAAGGCCTGCACTCCTGTCCGAGCGACTGCATGACTTGACGGGTTGATTTAAAGTATCTGGATATTGTGCAATCTGCTGCGATCTCATGCAAAGTAGGTTAGTTAAGTGTGAATGGCCTAATGCTAGGCACGGCACTCTGCAGCAAGCTATCGCTCACTATAACGATCGGTATCGAGGTGTCTTTATATTCAGCGATCTGCTGCAAACTCAAGCGAAATGAGTTATTCAAGTGCGATTGCCAGAAGCAAGGCCTGCACTGCTCTCCGAGCGACTGCATGACTTGACGGGTTGATGTATAGTATCTAGATATTGTGCGATCTGCTGTGAAGTCCTGTTAAGTAGGTTATTCACGAGTGAACTACCTAATGCTAGGCGCCGCACTCTGCAGCAAGTCATCACACGATATAACGAGTATTATTGAGGTCACTTAAAATTCAGCGATCTGCTGCGAACTCAAGCGAAATGAGTTATTCAAGTGAAATTGCCCAAAGCAAGGCCTAAACTCCTCCTCGAGCGACTGCATGACTTGACGGGTTGATTTAAAGTATCTAGATATTGTGCGATCTGCTGTGAAGTCCTGCAAAGTAGGGTATTCACGAGTGAACTACCTAATGCTAGGCGCTGCACTCTGCAGCAAGTCATCACACGATATAACGAGTAGTATCGAGGTGACTTAATATTCAGCGATCTGCTTCGAACTCAAGCGAAATGAGTTATTCAAGTGCGATTGCCTGAAGCAAGGCGCTGCATTATGCTGCAAACTACTGCACGCTCTGGCGGGTTGTATTAAAGTATCAAGATATTGTGCGATCTGCTGTAAACTCATGCAAGATAAGCTATTCAAGTGTGAATGGCCTAATGCAAGGCGCCTCACTCTGCAACAAGTTATCACACGTTATAACGAGCAATATCGAGGTGTCTTAATATTCTGCGATCTGCTGAAAACACAAGTGAAATAAGTTATTCAAGTGCGATTGCCTAAAGCAAGGCCTGCACTCGGCTCCAAGCTACAGCATGCTTCAAACGGTTGATTTTAAGTATCTAGATATTGTGCAATCTGCTGTGAACACTTGGAAGATAAGCTATTCAAGTGTGAATGGCCTAATGCTAGGCGACGTACTCTGCAGCAAGTTATCACACGCTATAATGAGTAGTAGCAAGGTGTCTTTATATTCAGCGATCTGCTGCGAATTTAGGCAAAATAACTTATTCAAGTGCGATTGCCTTAAGTAAGGCCAGCACTCTGCTCCGGGCTACTGCATGCCTTGACGGGTTGATTTAAAGTATCTAGATTTTGTGCGATCTGCTTTGAACTCTTGGAAGATAAGCTATTCAAGTGTAAATGGCCTAATGCTAGAAGCCGCACTCTGCAGCAAGTTATCACACGCTAAAACGACCAGCATCGAGGTGTCTTTAAATTCCGCGATCTGCTGCAAACTCAACCGAAATGAGTTATTTGAGTGCGATTGCCGGAAGCATGGAGCTGCATTATGCTGCAAACTACTGCACGCTCTGGCGGGTTGATTTAAAGTATCTAGATATTGTGCGATCTGCTGTGAACTCATGCAAGAAAAGCTATTCAAGTGTGAATGGCCTAATGCTAGGCGCCGCAATCTGCAGCAAGTTATCACACGATAAAACGAGCAGTATCGAGGTGTCGTTATATCCAGCGATCTGCATCAAACTTAACCGAAATGTGGTATTCAGGTGCGATTGCCTAAAGCAAGGAGCTGCACTCTGCTGCAAACTACTGCACGCTCTGGCGGGTTGTTTTAAAGTATCTAGATATTGTGCGATCTGCTGTGAACTCATGCAAGATTAGGTATTCCAGTGTGAATGGCTAAATGCAAGGCGCCTCACTCTGTAGCAAGTGGTCACACGCTATAACGAGCAGTATCGAGGTGTCTTTATATTCTGCGATCTGCTGCAAACACAAGCGAAATAAGTTATTCAAGTACGATTGCCTAAAGCAAGGCCTGCATTGTGCTCCGAGCTACAGCATGCTTAGACTGGTTGATTTTAAGTATCTAAATATTGTGCGATCTGCTGTGAAGTCATGCAAAATAAGCTGTTCAAGTGTGAATGGCCTAATGCAAGGCGCTGCAATCTGCAGCAAGTTATCACACCCTATAACGAGCAGTCACGAAGTGTCTTTATATTCTGCGATCTCCCAGCAAACTCAAGCGAAATGAGTTATTCCAGTGCGATTGCCTAAAACAAGGCCAGCACTGCTCTCCAAGCGACTGCATGACTTGACGGGTTGATTTAAAGTATCTAGATATTGGGCGATCTGCTGTGAAAACCTGCAAAGAAGATTGTTCACGAGTTAACTACCTAATGCTAGGCGCCACACTCTGCAGCAAGTCATCACAAGATATAACGAGTAGTATCGAGGTGACTTAATACTTAGCGATCTGCTGCGAACTTAAGCGAAATGAGTTATTCAAGTGCAATTGCCTAAAGCAAGGAGCTGCACTTTGCTTTTAGCTACTGCACGCTCTGACGGGTCGATTTAAAGTATCTAGATATTGTGTGATCATCTGCCATCTCATGCAAAAGAGGTTATTCAAATTTTAATGGCCTAATGCAAGTCGCTGCAATCTGCAGCAAGTTATCACACGATATAACGAGCAGTATCGAGGTGTCTTTATATTCAGCGATCTGCTGCTAACTCAACCGAAATGAGTTATTTATGTGCGATTGCCTAAAGCAAGGCCTGCACTCCTGTCCGAGCGACTGCATGACTTGACGGGTTGATTTAAAGTATCTGGATATTGTGCAATCTGCTGCGATCTCATGCAAAGTAGGTTAGTTAAGTGTGAATGGCCTAATGCAAGGCACGGCACTCTGCAGCAAGCTATCGCTCACTATAACGAGCACTATCGAGGTGTCTTTATATTTAGCGATCTGCTGCAAACTTAAGCGAAATGAGTTATTCAAGTGCAATTGCATGAAGCAAGGCCTGCACTGCTCTCCGAGCGACTGCATGACTAGACGGGTTGATTTAAAGTATCTAGATATTGTGCGATCTGCTGTGAAGTCCTGCAAAGTAGGTTATTCACGAGTGAACTACCTAATGCTAGGCGCTGCACTCTGCAGCAAGTCATCACACGATATAACGAGTAGTATCGAGGTGACTTAATATTCAGCGATCTGCTTCGAACTCAAGCGAAATGAGTTATTCAAGTGCGATTACCTGAAGCAAGGCGCTGCATTATGCTGCAAACTACTGCACGCTCTGGCGGGTTGTATTAAAGTGTCAAGATATTGTGCGATCTGCTGAAAACTCATGCAAGATAAGCTATTTAAGTGTGAATGGCCTAATGCAAGGCGCCTCTCTCTGCAACAAGTTATCACACGTTATAACGAGCAATATCGAGGTGTCTTCATATTTTGCGATCTGCTGAAAACACAAGTGAAATAAGTTATTCAAGTGCGATTGCCTAAAGCAAAGCCTGCACTCGGCTCCAAGCTACAGCATGCTTCGACCGGTTGATTTTAAGTATCTATATATTGTGCAATCTGCTGTGGACTATTGGAAGATAAGCTATTCAAGTGTGAATGGCCTAATGCTAGGCGACGTACTCTGCAGCAAGTTATCACACGCTATAATGATTAGTAGCAAGGTGTCTTTATATTCAGCGATCTGCTGCGAACTTAGGCAAAATAAGTTATTCAAGTGCGATTGCCTTAAGTAAGGCCAGCACTCTGCTCCGGGCTACTGCATGCCTTGACGGGTTGATATAAAGTATCTAGATTTTGTGCGATCTGCTGTGAACTCTTGGAAGATAAGCTATTCCAGTGTAAATGGCCTAATGCAAGAAGCCGCACTCTGCAGCAAGTTATCACACGCTAAAACGACCAGTATCGATGTGTCTTTAAATTCCGCGATCTGCTGCAAACTCAAGCGAAATGAGTTATTTGAGTGCGATTGCCGGAAGCAAGGAGCTGCATTATGCTGCAAACTACTACACGCTCTGGCGGGTTGATTTAAAGTATCTAGATATTGTGCGATCTGCTGTGAACTCATGCAAGATAAGCTATTCAAGTGTGAATGGCTAAATGCAAGGCGCCTCACTCTGTAGCAAGTGGTCACACGCTATAACGGGCAGTATCGAGGTGTCTTAATATGCTGCGATCTGCTGCAAACTCAAGTGAAATGAGTTATTCAAGTGCGATTGCCTAAAGCAAGGCCTGCACTCTGCTCCGAGCTACAGCATGCTTAGACTGGTTGATTTTAGGTATCTATATATTGTGCGATCTGCTGTGAAGTCATGCAAAATAAGCTGTTCAAGTGTGAATGGCCTAATGCAAGGCGCTGCAATCTGCAGCAAGTTATCACACCCTATAACGAGCAGTTACGAAGTGTCTTTATATTCTGCGATCTGCCAGCAAACTCAAGCGAAATGAGTTATTCCAGTGCGATTGCCTTAAACAAGGCCTGCCCTGCTCTCCAAGCGACTGCATGACTTGACGGGTTGATTTAAAGTATCTAGATATTGTGCGATCTGCTGTGAAAACCTGCAAAGAAGATTATTCACGAGTTAACTACTTAATGCTAGGCGCCGCACTCTGCAGCAAGTCATCACAAGATATAACGAGTAGTATCGAGGTGACTTAATATTCAGCGATCTGCTGCGAACTTAAGCGAAATGAGTTATTCAAGTGCAATGGCCTAAAGCAAGGAGCTGCACTTTGCTTTTAGCTACTGCACGCTCTCAGGGGTTAATTTAAAGTATCTAGATATTGTGTGATCATCTGCCATCTCATGCAAAATAGGTTATTCAATTTTTAATGGCCTAATGCAAGTCGGTGCAATCTGCAGCAAGTTATCACACGATATAACGAGCAGTATCGAGGTGTCTTTATATTCAGCGATCTGCTGCTAACTCAACCGAAATGAGTTATTTATGTGCGATTGCCTAAAGCAAGGCCTGCACTCCTGTCCGAGCGACTGCATGACTTGACGGGTTGATTTAAAGTATCTGGATATTGTGCAATCTGCTGCGATCTCATGCAAAGTAGGTTAGTTAAGTGTGAATGGCCTAATGCTAGGCACGGCACTCTGCAGCAAGCTATCGCTCACTATAACGATCGGTATCGAGGTGTCTTTATATTCAGCGATCTGCTGCAAACTCAAGCGAAATGAGTTATTCAAGTGCGATTGCCAGAAGCAAGGCCTGCACTGCTCTCCGAGCGACTGCATGACTTGACGGGTTGATGTATAGTATCTAGATATTGTGCGATCTGCTGTGAAGTCCTGTTAAGTAGGTTATTCACGAGTGAACTACCTATTGCTAGGCGCCGCACTCTGCAGCAAGTCATCACACGATATAACGAGTATTATTGAGGTCACTTAAAATTCAGCGATCTGCTGCGAACTCAAGCGAAATGAGTTATTCAAGTGAAATTGCCCAAAGCAAGGCCTAAACTCCTCCTCGAGCGACTGCATGACTTGACGGGTTGATTTAAAGTATCTAGATATTGTGCGATCTGCTGTGAAGTCCTGCAAAGTAGGGTATTCACGAGTGAACTACCTAATGCTAGGCGCTGCACTCTGCAGCAAGTCATCACACGATATAACGAGTAGTATCGAGGTGACTTAATATTCAGCGATCTGCTTCGAACTCAAGCGAAATGAGTTATTCAAGTGCGATTGCCTGAAGCAAGGCGCTGCATTATGCTGCAAACTACTGCACGCTCTGGCGGGTTGTATTAAAGTATCAAGATATTGTGCGATCTGCTGTGAAACTCATGCAAGATAAGCTATTCAAGTGTGAATGGCCTAATGCAAGGCGCCTCACTCTGCAACAAGTTATCACACGTTATAACGAGCAATATCGAGGTGTCTTAATATTCTGCGATCTGCTGAAAACACAAGTGAAATAAGTTATTCAAGTGCGATTGCCTAAAGCAAGGCCTGCACTCGGCTCCAAGCTACAGCATGCTTCAAACGGTTGATTTTAAGTATCTAGATATTGTGCAATCTGCTGTGTACACTTGGAAGATAAGCTATTCAAGTGTGAATGGCCTAATGCTAGGCGACGTACTCTGCAGCAAGTTATCACACGCTATAATGATGAGTAGTAGCAAGGTGTCTTTATATTCAGCGATCTGCTGCGAACTTAGGCAAAATAACTTATTCAAGTGCGATTGCCTTAAGTAAGGCCAGCACTCTGCTCCGGGCTACTGCATGCCTTGACGGGTTGATTTAAAGTATCTAGACTTTGTGCGATCTGCTTTGAACTCTTGGAAGATAAGCTATTCAAGTGTAAATGGCCTAATGCTAGAAGCCGCACTCTGCAGCAAGTCATCACACGCTAAAACGACCAGCATCGAGGTGTCTTTAAATTCCGCGATCTGCTGCAAACTCAAGCGAAATGAGTTATTTGAGTGCGATTGCCGGAAGCATGGAGCTGCATTATGCTGCAAACTACTGCACGCTCTGGCGGGTTGATTTAAAGTATCTAGATATTGTGCGATCTGCTGTGAACTCATGCAAGAAAAGCTATTCAAGTGTGAATGGCCTAATGCTAGGCGCCGCAATCTGCAGCAAGTTATCACACGATAAAACGAGCAGTATCGAGGTGTCGTTATATCCAGCGATCTGCATCAAACTTAACCGAAATGTGGTATTCAGGTGCGATTGCCTAAAGCAAGGAGCTGCACTCTGCTGCAAACTACTGCACGCTCTGGCGGGTTGTTTTAAAGTATCTAGATATTGTGCGATCTGCTGTGAACTCATGCAAGATTAGGTATTCCAGTGTGAATGGCTAAATGCAAGGCGCCTCACTCTGTAGCAAGTGGTCACACGCTATAACGAGCAGTATCGAGGTGTCTTTATATTCTGCGATCTGCTGCAAACACAAGCGAAATAAGTTATTCAAGTACGATTGCCTAAAGCAAGGCCTGCAGTCTGCTCCGAGCTACAGCATGCTTAGACTGGTTGATTTTAAGTATCTAAATATTGTGCGATCTGCTGTGAAGTCATGCAAAATAAGCTGTTCAAGTGTGAATGGCCTAATGCAAGGCGCTGCAATCTGCAGCAGGTTATCACACCCTATAACGAGCAGTTACGAAGTGTCTTTATATTCTGCGATCTCCCAGCAAACTCAAGCGAAATGAGTTATTCCAGTGCGATTGCCTAAAACAAGGCCAGCACTGCTCTCTGAGCGACTGCATGACTTGACGGGTTGATGTATAGTATCTAGATATTGTGCGATCTGCGGTGAAGTCCTGTTACGTAGGTTATTCACGAGTGAACTACCTAATGCTAGGCGCCGCACTCTGCAGCAAGTCATCACACGATATAACGAGTATTATTGAGGTCACTTAAAATTCAGCGATCTGCTGCGAACTCAAGCGAAATGAGTTATTCAAGTGAAATTGCCTAAAGCAAGGCCTAAACTCCTCCTCGAGCGGCTGCATGACTTGACGGGTTGATTTAAAGTATCTAGATATTGTGCGATCTGCTGTGAAGTCCTGCAAAGTAGGTTATTCACGAGTGAAATACCTAATGCTAGGCGTCGCACTCTGCAGCAAGTCATCACACGATATAACGAGTATTATCGAGGTGACCTAATATTCAGCGATCTGCTGCGAACTCAAGCGAAATCAGTTATTCAAGTGCAATTGCCTAAAGCAATGAGCTGCACTCTGCTTTTAGCTACTGCACGCTCTGACGGGTTGATTTAAAGTATCTAGATATTGTGTGATCATCTGCCATCTCATGCAAAATAGGTTATTCAATTTTTAATGGCCCAATGCAAGGCGCCACAATCTGCAGCAAGTTATCACACGATAGAACGAGCAGTATCGAGGTGGCTTTATATTCAGCGATCTGCTGCAAACTCAACCGAAATGAGTTATACATGTGCGATTGCCTAAAGCAAGGCCTGCACTCCTCTCCGAGCGACTGCATGACTTGACGGGTTGATTTAAAGTATCTAGATATTGTGCAATCTGCTGCGATCTCATGCAAAGTAGGTTAGTTAAGTGTGAATGGGCTAATGCTAGGCACCACACTCTGCAGCAAGCTATGGCACACTATAACGAGCAGTATCGAGGTGTCTTTATATCCAGCGATCTTCTGCAAACTCAAGCGAAATGAGGTATTCAAGTGCGATTGCCTGAAGCAAGGCGCTGCATTATGCTGCAAACTACTGCACGCTCTGGCGGGTTGTATTAAAGTATCAAGATATTGTCCGATCTGCTGTAAACTCATGTAAGATAAGCTATTCAAGTGTGAATGGCTTATTGCAAGGCGCCTCACTCTGCAACAAGTTATCACACGTTATAACGAGCAATATCGAGGCGTCTTCATATTCTGCGATCTGCTGAAAACACAAGTGAAATAAGTTATTCAAGTGCGTTTGCCTAAACCAAGGAGCTGCACTCTGCTTCAAGCTACTGCACGGTTAGACGGTTTGATTTGAAATATCTAGATATTGTGCGATCTGCTGTGAACTCTGGGAAGATAAGCTATTCAAATGTAAATGGCCTAATGCTAGGAGCCGCACTCTGTAGCTAGTTATCACACGCTATAACAAGCAGTATCGAGGTGTCTTTATATTCCGCGATCTGCTACAAACTTAAGCGAAATCAGTTATTCAAGTGCGATTGCCTTAAGTAAGGCCAGCAAGCTGCACCGGGCTACTGCATGCCTTGAAGGGTTGATTTTAAGTATCTAGATTTTGTGCCATCTGCTGTGAACTCTTGGAAGATAAGCTATTCAAGTGTGAATGGCTTAATGCAAGGCGCCCCACTCTGCAGCAAGTTATCACACGCTATAACGAGCAGTATCGAAGTGTCTATATATTCTGCGATCTGCCCGCAAACTCAAGCGAAATCAGTTATTACAGTGCGATTGCCTTAAACAAGGCCTGCACTGCTCTCCAAGCGACTGCATGACTTGACGGGTTGATTTAAAGTATCTAGATATTGTGCGATCTGCTGTGAAAACCTGCAAAGAAGATTATTCACGAGTTAACTACTTAATGCTAGGCGCCGCACTCTGCAGCAAGTCTTCACAAGATATAACGAGTAGTATCGAGGTGACTTAATATTCAGCGATCTGCTGCGAACTTAAGCGAAATGAGTTATTCAAGTGCAATGGCCTAAAGCAAGGAGCTGCACTTTGCTTTTAGCTACTGCACGCTCTGACGGGTTAATTTAAAGTATCTAGCTATTGTGTGATCATCTGCCATCTCATGCAAAATAGGTTATTCAATTTGTAATGGCCTAATGCAAGTCGCTGCAATCTGCAGCAAGTTATCACACGGTGTAACGAGCAGTATCGAGGTGTCTTTATATTCAGCGATCTGCTGCTAACTCAACCGAAATGAGTTATTTATGTGCGATTGCCTAAAGCAAGGCCTGCACTCCTGTCCGAGCGACTGCATGACTTGACGGGTTGATTTAAAGTATCTGGATATTGTGCAATCTGCTGCGATCTCATGCAAAGTAGGTTAGTTAAGTGTGAATGGCCTAATGCTAGGCACGGCACTCTGCAGCAAGCTATCGCTCACTATAACGATCGGTATCGAGGTGTCTTTATATTCAGCGATCTGCTGCAAACTCAAGCGAAATGAGTTATTCAAGTGCGATTGCCTGAAGCAAGGCCTGCACTGCTCTCCGAGCGACTGCATGACTTGACGGGTTGATGTATAGTATCAAGATATTGTGCGATCTGCTGTGAAGTCCTGTTAAGTAGGTTATTCACGAGTGAACTACCTAATGCTAGGCGCCGCACTCTGCAGCAAGTCATCACACGATATAACGAGTATTATTGAGGTCACTTAAAATTCAGCGATCTGCTGCGAACTCAAGCGAAATGAGTTATTCAAGTGAAATTGCCTAAAGCAAGGCCTAAACTCCTCCTCGAGCGACTGCATGACTTGACGGGTTGATTTAAAGTATCTAGATATTGTGCGATCTGCTGTGAAGTCCTGCAAAGTAGGGTATTCACGAGTGAACTACCTAATGCTAGGCGCTGCACTCTGCAGCAAGTCATCACACGATATAACGAGTAGTATCGAGGTGACTTAATATTCAGCGATCTGCTTCGAACTCAAGCGAAATGAGTTATTCAAGTGCGATTGCCTGAAGCAAGGCGCTGCATTATGCTGCAAACTACTGCACGCTCTGGCGGGTTGTATTAAAGTATCAAGATATTGTGCGATCTGCTGTAAACTCATGCAAGATAAGCTATTCAAGTGTGAATGGCCTAATGCAAGGCGCCTCACTCTGCAACAAGTTATCACACGTTATAACGAGCAATATCGAGGTGTCTTCATATTCTGCGATCTGCTGAAAACACAAGTGAAATAAGTTATTCAAGTGCGATTGCCTAAAGCAAGGCCTGCACTCGGCTCCAAGCTACAGCATGCTTCAAACGGTTGATTTTAAGTATCTAGATATTGTGCAATCTGCTGTGAACAATTGGAAGATAAGCTATTCAAGTGTGAATGGCCTAATGCTAGGCGACGTACTCTGCAGCAAGTTATCACACGCTATAATGAGTAGTAGCAAGGTGTCTTTATGTTCAGCGATCTGCTGCGAACTTAGGCAAAATAACTTATTCAAGTGCGATTGCCTTAAGTAAGGCCAGCACTCTGCTCCGGGCTACTGCATGCCTTGACGGGTTGATTTAAAGTATCTAGATTTGTGCGATCTGCTTTAAACTCTTGGAAGATAAGCTATTCAAGTGTAAATGGCCTAATGCTAGAAGCCGCACTCTGCAGCAAGTTATCACACGCTAAAACGACAAGTATCGAGGTGTCTTTAAATTCCGCGATCTGCTGCAAACTCAAGCGAAATGAGTTATTTGAGTGCGATTGCCGGAAGCATGGAGCTGCATTATGCTGCAAACTACTGCACGCTCTGGCGGGTTGATTTAAAGTATCTAGATATTGTGCGATCTGCTGTGAACTCATGCAAGATAAGCTATTCAAGTGTGAATGGCCTAATGCTAGGCGCCGCAATCTGCAGCAAGTTATCACACGATAAAACGAGCAGTATCGAGGTGTCGTTATATCCAGCGATCTGCATCAAACTTAACCGAAATGTGGTATTCAGGTGCGATTGCCTAAAGCATGGAGCTGCACTCTGCTGCAAACTACTGCACGCTCTGGCGGGTTGTTTTAAAGTATCTAGATATTGTGCGATCTGCTGTGAACTCATGCAAGATAAGGTATTCCAGTGTGAATGGCTAAATGCAAGGCGCCTCACTCTGTAGCAAGTGGTCACACGCTATAACGAGCAGTATCGAGGTGTCTTTATATTCTGCGATCTGCTGCAAACACAAGCGAAATAAGTTATTCAAGTACGATTGCCTAAAGCAAGGCCTGCACTCTGCTCCGAGCTACAGCATGCTTAGACTGGTTGATTTTAAGTATCTAAATATTGTGCGATCTGCTGTGAAGTCATGCAAAATAAGCTGTTCAAGTGTGAATGGCCTAATGCAAGGCGCTGCAATCTGCAGCAAGTTATCACACCCTATAACGAGCAGTTACGAAGTGTCTTTATATTCTGCGATCTCCCAGCAAACTCAAGCGAAATGAGTTATTCCAGTGCGATTGCCTAAAACAAGGCCAGCACTGCTCTCTGAGCGACTGCATGACTTGACGGGTTGATGTATAGTATCTAGATATTGTGCGATCTGCTGTGAAGTCCTGTTACGTAGGTTATTCACGAGTGAACTACCTAATGCTAGGCGCCGCACTCTGCAGCAAGTCATCACACGATATAACGAGTATTATTGAGGTCACTTAAAATTCAGCGATCTGCTGCGAACTCAAGCGAAATGAGTTATTCAAGTGAAATTGCCTATAACAAGGCCTGCACTGCTCTCCGAGCAACTGCATGACTTGACGGGTTTATTAAAAGTATCTAGATATCGTGCGATCTGCTGTGAAGTCCTGCAAAGCAGGTTATTTACGAGTGAACTACCTAATGCTAGGCGTTGCACTCTGCAGCAAGTCATCACACGATATAACGAGCAGTATCGAGGTGTCGTTATATCCAGCGATCTGCATCAAACTTAACCGAAATGTCGTATTCATGTGCGATTGCCTAAAGCAAGGTGCTGCATTATGCTGCAAACTACTGCACACACTGGCGGGTCGATTTAAAGTATCTAGATATTGTGCGATCTGCCGTGGACTATTGCAAAATCAGCTATTCAAGTGTGAATGGCCTAATGCAAGGATCAGCACTCTGCAGCAAGTCATTACACGATATAACGAGTAGTATTGAGGTGTCTTAATATTCAGCGATCGGCTGCGAACTCAAGCGAAATGAGTTATTCAAGTGCAATTGCCTAAAGCAAGGAGCTGCACGCTGATGCAAGCTGCTGCACGCAGAGACTGGTTGATTTAAAGTATCCAGATATTGTGTGATCTGCTGCGATCTCATGCAAAATAGGTTATTAAAATTTTAATGGCCTAATGCTAGGCGACGCACTCTGCAGCAAGTTATCACACGCTATAACGAGTAGTACCAAGGTGTCTTTATATTCCGCGATCTGCTGCAAACTTAAGCGAAATTAGTTATTCAAGTGCGATTGCCTTAAGTAAGGCCAGCACTCTGCACCGGGCTACTGCATGCCTAATCGGGTTGATTTAAATAATCTAGATTTTGTGCGATCTGCTGTGAACTCTTGGAAGATAAGCTATTCAAGTGTAAATGGCCTAATGCAAGGCGCCTCACTCTGCAACAAGTTATCACACGTTATAACGAGCAGTATCGAGGTGTCCTTATAGTCCGCGATCTGCTGCAAACTTAAGCGAAATGAGTTATGCAAGTGCGTTTGCCTAAACCAAGGAGCTGCACTCTGCTTCAAGCTACCGCACGGTTAGACGGGTTGATTTAAAAGTATCTAGATATTGTGCAATCTGCTGCAATCTCATGCAAAGTAGGTTATTCAAGTGTGAATGGCTTAATGCAAGGCGCCGAAATCTGCAGCAAGTCATCACACGCTATAACGAGCAGTATCGAAGTGTGTTTACATTCTGGGATCTGCTGCGAACTCAAGCGAAATGAGTTATTCCAGTGCGATTGCCTAAAACAAGGCCTGCACTGCTCTCCGAGCGACTGTATGACTTGACGGGTTGATTTAATGTATCTAGATATTGTGCAATCTGCTGTGAACTCTTGGAAGATAAGCTATTTAAGTGAGAATGGCCTAATGCTAGGCACCGCACTCTGCAGCAAGCTATCGCTCACTATAACGAGTAGTATCGAGGTGACTTAATATTCAGCGATCTGCTTCGAACTCAAGCGAAATGAGTTGTTCAAGTGCGATTGCCTGAAGCAAGGCTCTGCATTATGCTGCAAACTACTGCACACACTGGCGGGTCGATTTAAAGTATCTAGATATTGTGCGATCTGCCGTAGACTATTGCAAAATCAGCTATTCAAGTGTGAATGGCTTTATGCAAGGATCAGCACTCTGCAGCAAGTCATCACACTATATAACGAGTAGTATCGAGGTGTCTTAATATTCAGCGATCTGCTGGGAACTCAAGCGAATTGAGTTATTCAAGTGCGATTGCCTAAAGCAAGGAGCTGCACTCTGATGCAAGCTGCTGCACGCACTGACTGGTTGATTTAAAGTATCTAGAGATTGTGTGATCTGCTGCGATCTCATTCAAAATAGGTTATTAAAATTTTAATGGCCTAATGCTAGGCGACGCACTCTGCAACAAGTTATCACACGTTATAACGAGCAGTATCGAGGTGTCCTTATAGTCCGCGATCTGCTGCAAACTTAAGCGAAATGAGTTATTGAAGTGTGTTTGCCTAAACCAAGGAGCTGCACTCTGCTTCAAGCTACCGCACGGTTAGACGGGTTGATTTAAAAGTATCTGGATATTGTGCAATCTGCTGCGATCTCATGCAAAGTAGGTTATTCAAGTGTGAATGGCTTAATGCAAGGCGCCCCACTCTGCAGCTAGTTATCACACGCTATAACGAGCAGTATCGAATTGTCTTTATATTCTGCGATCTGCCCGCAAACTCAAGCGAAATGAGTTATTCCAGTGCGATTGCCTAAAACAAGGCCTGCACTGCTCTCCGAGCGACTGCATGACTTGACGGGTTGATTTAAAGTATCTAGATTTTGTGCGATCTGCTGTGAACTCTTGGAAGATAAGATATTCAAGTGTAAATGGCCTAATGCTAGAAGCCGCACTCTGCAGCAAATTATCACACGCTAAAACGACCAGTATCGAGGTGTCTTTAAATTCCGCGATCTGCTGCAAACTCAAGCGAAATGAGTTCTTTGAGTGCGATTGCCGGAAGCAAGGAGCTGCATTATGCTGCAAACTATTGCACGCTCTGGCGGGTTGATTTAAAGTATCTAGATATTGTGCGATCTGCTGTGAACTCATGCAAGATAAGCTATTCAAGTGTGAATGGCCTAATGTTAGGCACAGTAATCTGCAGCAAGTTATCAAACGATATCACGAGCAGTATCGAGGTGTCGTTATATCCAGCCATCTGCATCAAACTTAACCGAAATGTGGTATTCATGTGCGATTGCCTAAAGCAAGGAGCTGCACTCTGCTGCAAACTACTGCACGCTCTAGCGGGTTGATTTAAAGTATCCAGATATTGTGCGATCTGCTGTGAACTCATGCAAGATAAGCTATTCCAGTGTGAATGGCCTAATGCAAGGCGCCTAACTCTGTAGCAAGTTGTCACACGCTATAACGAGCAGTATCGAGGTGTCTTTATATTCTGCGATATGCTGCAAACACAAGCAAAATGAGTTATACAAGTGCGATTGCCTAAAGCAAGGCCTGCACTCTGCTCCGAGCTAAAACATGCTTAGACTGGTTGATTTTAAGTATCTAAATATTAAGCGATCTGCTGTGAACTCATGCAAGATAAGCTATTCAAGTGTGAATAGCCTAATGCAAGGCGCCGCAATCTGCAGCAAGTTATCTCTCGCTATAACGAGCAGTATCGAAGTGTCTTTATATTCTGCGATCTGCCCGCAAACTCAAGCGAAATGAGTTATTCCAGTGCGATTGCCTAAAACAACGCCTGCACTGCTCTCCGAGCGACTACATGACTTGACGGGTTGATTTAAAGTATCTAGATATTGTGCGATCTGCTGTGAAGTCCTGCAAAGTAGGTTATTCACGAGTGAACTACCTTATGCTAGGCGCCGCACTCTGCAGCAAGTCATCACACAATATAAAGAGTAGTATCGAGGTGTCTTTATATTCAGCGATCTGCTGCAAACTCAAGCGAAATGAGTTATTCAAGTGCGATTGCCTGAAGCAAGGCCTAAACTCCTCCTCGAGCGACTGCATGACTTGACGGGTTGATTTAAAGTATCTAGATATTGTGCGATCTGCTGTGAAGTCCTGCAAAGTAGGGTATTCACGAGTGAACTACCTAATGCTAGGCATCGCACTCTGCAGCAAGTCATCACACGATATAACGAGTAGTATCGAGGTGTCTTAATATTCAGCGATCTGCTGCGAACTCAAGCGAAATGAGTTATTCAAGTGCAATTGCCTAAAGCAAGGAGCTGCACTCTGATGCAAGCTGCTGCACGCACTGACTGGTTGATTTAAAGTATCTGGATATTGTGTGATCTGCTGCGATCTCATGCAAAATAGGTTAATAAAATTTTAATGGCCTAATACTAGGCGACGCACTTTGCAGCAAGTTATCACACGCTATAACGAGTAGTAGCAAGGTGTCTTTATATTCAGCGATCTGCTGCAAACTGAGGCAAAATAAGTTATTCAAGTGCGATTGCCTTAAATAAGGCCAGCACTCTGCTCCGGGCTACTGCATGCCTTGACGGGTTGATTTAAAGTATCTAGATTTTGTGCGATCTGCTGTGAACTCTTGGAAGATAAGATATTCAAGTGTAAATGGCCTAATGCTAGAAGAAGCACTCTGCAGCAAGTTATCACACGCTAAAACGACCAGTATCGAGGTGTCTTTAAATTCCGCGATCTGCTGCAAACTCAAGTGAAATGAGTTATTTGAGTGCGATTGCCGGAAGCAAGGAGCTGCATTATGCTGCAAACTACTGCACGCTCTGGCGGGTTGATTTAAAGTATCTAGATATTGTGCGATCTGCTGTGAACTCATGCAAGATAAGCTATTCAAGTGTGAATGGCCTAATGTTAGGCGCAGTAATCTGCAGCAAGTTATCACACGATATCACGAGCAGTATCGAGGTGTCGTTATATCCAGCCATCTGCATCAAACTTAACCGAAATGTGGTATTCATGTGCGATTGCCTAAAGCAAGGAGCTGCACTGTGCTGCAAACTACTGCACGCTCTAGCGGGTTGATTTAAAGTATCCAGATATTGTGCGATCTGCTGTGAACTCATGCAAGATAAGCTATTCCAGTGTGAATGGCCTAATGCAAGGCGCCTAACTCTGTAGCAAGTTGTCACACGCTATAACGAGCAGTATCGAGGTGTCTTTATATTCTGCGATATGCTGCAAACACAAGCGAAATGAGTTATTCAAGTGAGATTGCCTAAAGCAAGGCCTGCACTCTGCTCCGAGCAACAGCATGCTTAGACTGGTTGATTTTAAGTATCTAAATATTGTGCGATCTGCTGTGAACTCATGCAAGATAAGCTATTCAAGTGTGAATAGCCTAATGCAAGGCGCCTCAATCTGCAGCAAGTCATCACACGCTATAACGAGCAGTATCGAAGTGTCTTTACATTCTGGGATCTGCTGCGAACTCAAGCGAAATGAGTTATTCCAGTGCGATTGCCTAAAGCAAGGCCTGCACTCCTCTCCGAGCGACTGCATGGCTTGACGGGTTGATTTAAAGTATCTAGATATTGTGCAAACTGCTGCGATCTCATGCAAAGTAGGTTATTCACGAGTGAACTACCTAATGCTAGGCACCGCAATCTGCAGCAAGTCATCACACGATATAACGAACAGTGTCGAGGTGTCTTTATATTCAGCGATCTGCTGCAAACTCAAGCGAAATGAGTTATTCAAGTGCGATTGCCTGAAGCAAGGCCTAAACTCCTCCTCGAGCGACTGCATGACTTGACGGGTTGATTTAAAGTATCTAGATATTGTGCGATCTGCTGTGAAGTCCTGCAAAGTAGGGTATTCACGAGTGAACTACCTAATGCTAGGCATCGCACTCTGCAGCAAGTCATCACACGATATAACGAGTATTATCGAGGTGACCTAATATTCAGCGATCTGCTGCGAACTCAAGCGAAATGAGTTATTCAAGTGCAATTGCCTAAAGCAATGAGCTGCACTCTGCTTTTAGCTACTGCACGCTCCGACGGGTTGATTTAAAGTATCTAGATATTGTGTGATCATCTGCCATCTCATGCAAAATAGGTTATTCAATTTTTAATGGCCTAATGCAAGTCGGTGCAATCTGCAGCAAGTTATCACACGATATAACGAGCAGTATCGAGGTGACTTTATATTCAGCGATCTGCTGCAAACTCAACCGAAATGAGTTATACATGTGCGATTGCCTAAAGCAAGGCCTGCACTCCTCTCCGAGCGACTGCATGACTTGACGGGTTGATTTAAAGTATCTAGATATTGTGCAATCTGCTGCGATCTCATGCAAAGTAGGTTAGTTAAGTGTGAATGGCCTAATGCTAGGCACCACACTCTGCAGCAAGCTATGGCACACTATTACGAGCAGTATCGAGGTGTCTTTATATCCAGCGATCAGCTGCAAACTCAAGCGAAATGAGGTATTCAAGTGCGATTGCCTGAAGCAAGGCGCTGCATTATGCTGCAAACTACTGCACACACTCCCGGGTTGATTTAAAGTATCTACATATTGTGCGATCTGCTGTAGACTAATGCAAAATCAGCTAAGTGTGAATGGCTTAATGCAAGGATCTGCACTCTGCAGCAAGTTATCACACGATATAACGAGTAGTATCGAGGTGTCGTTATATCCAGCGATCTGCATCAAACTTAACCGAAATGTGGTATTCATGTGCGATTGCCTAAAGCAAGGAGCTGCACTCTGCTGCAAACTACTGCACGCTCTGGCGGGATGTATTAAAGTATCAAGATATTGTGCGTTCTGCTGTGAACTCATGCAAGATAAGCTATTTAACTGTGAATGACCTAATGCTAGGTGCCGAAATCTGCAGCAAGTTATCACACGCTATAACGAGCAGTATCGAAGTGTGTTTACATTCTGGGATCTGCTGCGAACTCAAGCGAAATGAGTTATTCCAGTGCGATTGCCTAAAACAAGGCCTGCACTGCTCTCCGAGCGACTGTATGACTTGACGGGTTGATTTAAAGTATATAGATATTGTGCGATCTGCTGTGAAGTCCTGCAAAGTAGGTTATTCACGAGTGAACTACCTAATGCTAGGCGCCACACTCTGCAGAAAGCTATCGCTCACTATAACGAGTAGTATAGAGGTGACTTAATATTCAGCGATCTGCTTCGAACTCAAGCGAAATGAGTTATTCAAGTGCGATTGCCTGAAGCAAGGCTCTGCATTATGCTGCAAACTACTGCACACACTGGCGGGTCGATTTAAAGTATCTAGATATTGTGCGATCTGCCGTAGACTATTGCAAAATCAGCTATTCAAGTGTGAATGGCTTTATGCAAGGATCAGCACTCTGCAGCAAGTCATCACACTATATAACGAGTAGTATCGAGGTGTCTTAATATTTAGCGATCTGCTGGGAACTCAAGCGAAATGAGTTATTCAAGTGCGATTGCCTAAAGCAAGGAGCTGCACTCTGATGCAAGCTGCTGCACGCACTGACTGGTTGATTTAAAGTATCTAGAGATTGTGTGATCTGCTGCGATCTCATGCAAAATAGGTTATTAAAATTTTAATGGCCTAATGCTAGGCGACGCACTCTGCAGCAAGTTATCGCACGCTATAACGAGTAGTAGCAACGTGTCTTTATATTCTGCGATCTGCTGCAAACTTAAGCGAAATTAGTTATTCAAGTGCGATTGCCTTAAGTAAGGCCAGCACTCTGCACCGCACTACTGCATGCCTTATCGGGTTGATTTAAAGTATCTAGATTTTGTGCGATCTGCTGTGAACTCTTGGAAGATAAGCTATTCAAGTGTAAATGGCCTAATGCAAGGCGCCTCACTCTGCAACAAGTTATCACACGTTATAACGAGCAGTATCGAGGTGTCTTTATAGTCCGCGATCTGCTGCAAACTTAAACGAAATGAGTTATGCAAGTGCGTTTGCCTAAACCAAGGAGCTGCATTCTGCTTCAAGCTACCGCACGGTTAGACGGGTTGATTGAAAAGTATCTAGATATTGTGCAATCTGCTGCGATCTCATGCAAAGTAGGTTATTCAAGTGTGAATGGCTTAATGCAAGGCGCCCCATTCTGCAGCAAGTTATCACACGTTATAACGAGCAGTATCGAAGTGTCTTTATATTCTGCGATCTGCCCGCAAACTCAAGCGAAATGAGTTATTCCAGTGCGATTGCCTAAAACAAGGCCTGCACTGCTCTCCGAGCGACTACATGACTTGACGGGTTGATTTAAAGTATCTAGATATTGTGCGATCTGCTGCGATCTCATGCAAAGTAGGTTATTCAAGTGTGAATGGCTTAATGCAAGGCGCCCCACTCTGCAGCAAGTTATCACACGCTATAACGAGCAGTATCGAAGTGTCCTTATATTCTGCGATCTGCCGGCAAACTCAAGCGAAATGAGTTATTCCAGTGCGATTGCCTAAAGCAAGGCCTGCACTCCTCTCTGAGCGACTGCATGACTTGACGGGTTGATTCAAAGTATCTAGATAGTGTGCAATCTGCTGTGAACTCTTGGAAGATAAGCTATTCAAGTTTGAATGGCCTAATGTTAGGCGCCGCAATCTGCAGCAAGTTATCACACGATATCACGAGCAGTATCGAGGTGTCTTAATATTCAGCGATCTGCTGGGAACTCAAGCGAAATGAGTTATTCAAGTGCGATTGCCTAAAGAGAGGAGCTGCACTCTGATGCAAGCTGCTGCACGAACTGACTGGTTGATTTAAAGTATCTAGATATTGTGCGATCTGCTGTGAACTCATGCAAGATAAGCTATTCAAGTGTAAATGACCTAATGTTAGGCGCAGTAATCTGCAGCAAGTTATCACACGTTATAACGAGCAGTATCGAAGTGTCTTTATATTCTGCGATCTGCCCGCAAACTCAAGCGAAATAAGTTATTCCAGTGCGATTGCCTAAAACAAGGCCTGCACTGCTCTCCGAGCGACTACATGACTTGACGGGTTGATTTAAAGTATCTAGATATTGTGCGATCTGCTGCGATCTCATGCAAAGTAGGTTATTCAAGTGTGAATGGCTTAATGCAAGGCGCCCCACTCTGCAGCAAGTTATCACACGCTATAACGAGCAGTATCGAAGTGTCCTTATATTCTGCGATCTGCCGGCAAACTCAAGCGAAATGAGTTATTCCAGTGCGATTGCCTAAAACAAGGCCTGCACTGCTCTCCGAGCGACTGCATGACTTGACGGGTTGATTTAAAGTATCTAGATTTTGTGCGATCTGCTGTGAACTCTTGGAAGATAAGATATTCAAGTGTAAATGGCCTAATGCTAGAAGCCGCACTCTGCAGCAAGTTATCACACGCTAAAACGACCAGTATCGAGGTGTCTTTAAATTCCGCGATCTGCTGCAAACTCAAGCGAAATGAGTTATTTGAGTGCGATTCCCGGAAGCAAGGAGCTGCATTATGCTGCAAACTACTGCACGCTCTGGCGGGTTGATTTAAAGTAGCTATATATTGTGCGATCTGCTGTAGACTAATGCAAAATCAGCTATTCAAGTGTGAATGGCTTAATGCAAGGATCAACACTCTGCAGCAAGTCATCACATGATATAACGAGTAGTATCGAGGTGTCTTAATATTCAGCGATCTGCTGCGAACTCAAGCGAAATGAGTTATTCAAGTGCAATTGCCTAAAGCAAGGAGCTGCACTCTGATGCAAGCTGCTGCACGCACTGACTGGTTGATTTAAAGTATCTGGATATTGTGTGATCTGCTGCGATCTCATGCAAAATAGGTTAATAAAATTTTAATGGCCTAATACTAGGCGACGCACTTTGCAGCAAGTTATCACACGCTATAACGAGTAGTAGCAAGGTGTCTTTATATTCAGCGATCTGCTGCAAACTGAGGCAAAATAAGTTATTCAAGTGCGATTGCCTTAAATAAGGCCAGCACTCTGCTCCGGGCTACTGCATGCCTTGACGGGTTGATTTAAAGTATCTAGATTTTGTGCGATCTGCTGTGAACTCTTGGAAGATAAGATATTCAAGTGTAAATGGCCTAATGCTAGAAGCCGCACTCTGCAGCAAGTTTTCACATGCTAAAACGACCAGTATCGAGGTGTCTTTAAATTCCGCGATCTGCTGCAAACTCAAGTGAAATGAGTTATTTGAGTGCGATTGCCGGAAGCAAGGAGCTGCATTATGCTGCAAACTACTGCACGCTCTGGCGGGTTGATTTAAAGTATCTAGATATTGTGCGATCTGCTGTGAACTCATGCAAGATAAGCTATTCAAGTGTAAATGACCTAATGTTAGGCGCAGTAATCTGCAGCAAGTTATCACACGATATCACGAGCAGTATCGAGGTGTCGTTATATCCAGCCATCTGCATCAAACTTAACCGAAATGTGGTATTCATGTGCGATTGCCTAAAGCAAGGAGCTGCACTCTGCTGCAAACTACTGCACGCTCTAGCGGGTTGATTTAAAGTATCCAGATATTGTGCGATCTGCTGTGAACTCATGCAAGATAAGCTATTCCAGTGTGAATGGCCTAATGCAAGGCGCCTAACTCTGTAGCAAGTTGTCACACGCTATAACGAGCAGTATCGAGGTGTCTTTATATTCTGCGATATGCTGCAAACACAAGCGAAATGAGTTACTCAAGTGCGATTGCCTAAAGCAAGGCCTGCACTCCTCTCCGAGCGACTGCATGGCTTGACGGGTTGATTTAAAGTATCTAGATATTGTGCAAACTGCTGCGATCTCATGCAAAGTAGGTTAGTTAAGTGTGAATGGTCTAATGCTAGGCACTGCAATCTGCAGCAAGCTATTGCGAACTATAACGAGCAGTGTCGAGGTGTCTTTATATTCAGCGATCTGCTGCAAACTTAAGCGAAATGAGTTATTCAAGAGCGTTTGCCTAAACCAAGGAGCTGCACTCTGCTTCAAGCTACAGCATGCTTAGACTGGTTGATTTTAAGTATCTAAATATTGTGCGATCTGCTGTGAACTCATGCAAGATAAGCTATTCAAGTGTGAATAGCCTAATGCAAGGCGCCGCAATCTGCAGCAAGTCATCACACGCTATAACGAGCAGTATCGAAGTGTCTTTACATTCTGGGATCTGCTGCGAACTCAAGCGAAATGAGTTATACCAGTGCGATTGCCTAAAGCAAGGCCTGCACTCCTCTCCGAGCGACTGCATGGCTTGACGGGTTGATTTAAAGTATCTAGATATTGTGCAAACTGCTGCGATCTCATGCAAAGTAGGTTAGTTAAGTGTGAATGGCCTAATGCTAGGCACCGCAATCTGCAGCAAGCTATTGCGAACTATAACGAGCAGTGTCGAGGTGTCTTTATATGCAGCGATCTGCTGCAAACTTAAGCGAAATGAGTTATTCAAGGGCGTTTGCCTAAACCAAGGAGCTGCACTCTGCTTCAAGCTACCGCACGGTTAGACGGGTTGATTTAAAAGTATCTAGATATTGTGCAATCTGCTGCGATCTCATGCAAAGTAGGTTATTCAAGTGTGAATGGCTTAATGCAAGGCGCCCCACTCTGCAGCAAGTTATCACTCGCTATAACGAGCAGTATCGAAGTGTCTTTATATTCTGCGATCTGCCCGCAAACTCAAGCGAAATGAGTTATTCCAGTGCCATTGCCTAAAACAAGGCCTGCACTGCTCTCCGAGCGACTACATGACTTGACGGGTTGATTTAAAGTATCTAGATATTGTGCGATCTGCTGCGATCTCATGCAAAGTAGGTTATTCAAGTGTGAATGGCTTAATGCAAGGCGCCCCACTCTGCAGCAAGTTATCACTCGCTATAACGAGCAGTATCGAATTGTCTTTATATTCTGCGATCTGCCCGCAAACTCAAGCGAAATGAGTTATTCCAGTGCGATTGCCTAAAACAAGGCCTGCACTGCTCTCCGAGCGACTACATGACTTGACGGGTTGATTTAAAGTATCTAGATATTGTGCGATCTGCTGTGAAGTCCTGCAAAGTAGGTTATTCACGAGTGAACTACCTAATGCTAGGCACCGCACTCTGCAGCAAGTCATCACACAATGTAAAGAGTAGTATCGAGGTGTCTTTATATTCAGCGATCTGCTGCAAACTCAACCGAATTGAGTTATTCAAGTGCGATTGCCTAAAGCAAGGCGCTGCATTATGCTGCGAACTACTGCACACACTGGCGGGTTGATTTAAAGTAGCTATATATTGTGCGATCTGCTGTAGACTAATGCAAAATCAGCTATTCAAGTGTGAATGGCTTAATGCAAGGATCAACACTCTGCAGCAAGTCATCACACGATATAACGAGTAGTATCGAGGTGTCTTAATATTCAGCGATCTGCTGCGAACTGAGGCAAAATAAGTTATTCAAGTGCGATTGCCCCTAATAAGGCCAGCACTCTGATCCGGGCTACTGCATGCCTTGACGGGTTGATTTAAAGTATCTAGATTTTGTGCGATCTGCTGTGAACTCTTAGAAGATAAGATATTCAAGTGAAAATGGCCTAATGCTAGAAGCCGCACTCTGCAGCAAGTTATCACACGCTAAATAGACAAGTATCGAGGTGTCTTTAAATTCTGCGATCTGCTGCAAACTCAAGCGAAATGAGTTATTTGAGTGCGATTGCCGGAAGCAAGGAAATGCATTATGCTGCAAACTACTGCACGCTCTGGCGGGTTGATTTAAAGTATCTAGATATTGTGCGATCTGCTGTGAACTCATGCAAGATAAGCTATTCAAGTGTGAATGGCCTAACGTTAGGCGCAGCAATCTGCAGCAAGTTATCACACGATATCACGAGCAGTATCGAGGTGTCGTTATATCCAGCCATCTGCATCAAACTTAACCGAAATGTGGTATTCATGTGCGATTGCCTAAAGCAAGGAGCTGCACTCTGCTGCAAACTACTGCACGCTCTAGCGGGTTGATTTAAAGTATCCAGATATTGTGCGATCTGCTGTGAACTCATGCAAGATAAGCTATTCCAGTGTGAATGGCCTAATGCAAGGCGCCTAACTCTGTAGCAAGTTGTCACACGCTATAACGTGCAGTATCGAGGTGTCTTTATATTCTACGATATGCTGCAAACACAAGCGAAATAAGTTATTCAAGTGCGATTGCCTAAAGCAAGGCCTGCACTCTGCTCCGAGCTACAGCATGCTTAGACTGGTTGATTTTAAGTATCTAAATATTGTGCGATCTGCTGTGAACTCATGCAAGATAAGCTATTCAAGTGTGAATAGCCTAATGCAAGGCGCCGCAATCTGCAGCAAGTCATCACACGCTATAACGAGCAGTATCGAAGTGTCTTTACATTCTGGGATCTGCTGCGAACTCAAGCGAAATGAGTTATTCCAGTGCGATTGCCTATAGCAAGGCCTGCACTCCTCTCCTAGCGACTGCATGGCATGACGGGTTGATTTAAAGTATCTAGATATTGTGCAAACTGCTGCGATCTCATGCAAAGTAGGTTAGTTAAGTGTGAATGGCCTAATTCTAGGCACCACAATCTGCAGCAAGCTATTGCGAACTATAACGAGCAGTGTCGAGGTGTCTTTATATTCAGCGATCTGCTGCAAACTCAAGCGAAATGAGTTATTCAAGTGCTATTGCCTGAAGCAAGGCGCTGCATTATGCTGCAAACTACTGCATGCTCTGGCGGGTTGATTTAAAGTATCTGGATATTGTGCGATTTGCTGTGAACTCATGCAAGATAAGCTATTCAAGTGTGAACGGCCTAATGCTAGGCGCCGCAATCTGCAGCAAGTTATCACACGATATAACGAGCAGTATCGAGGTGTCGTTATATCCAGCGATCTGCATCAAACTTAACCGAAATGTGGTATTCATCTGTGATTGCCTAAAGCAAGGAGCTGCACTATGCAGCAAACTACTGCACGCTCTGGCGGGTTGATTTAAAGTATCTAGATATTGTGCGATCTGCTGTGAACTCATGCAAGATAAGCTAGTCAAGTGTGAATGGCCTAATGCAAGGCGCTGCAATCTGCGGCAAGTCATCAAACGCTATAACGAGCAGTATCGAAGTTTCTTTACATTCTGGAAGCTGCTGCGAATTCAAGCGAAATGACTTATTCCAGTGCGATTGCCTAAAACAAGGCCTGCACTGCTCTCCGAGCGACAGCATGACTTGACGTGTTGATTTAAAGTATCTAGATATTGTGCGATCTGCTGTGAAGTCCTGCAAATTAGGTTATTCACGAGTGAACTACCTAATGCTAGGCTCCCCACTCTGCAGCAAGTCATCACACGATATAACGAGTAGCATCGAGGTGACCTAATATTCAGCGATCTGCTGCGAACTCAAGCGAAATGAGTTATTCAAGTGCAATTGCCTAAAGCAAGGAGCTGCACTCTGCTTTTAGCTACTGAACGCTCTGACGGGTTGATTTAAATTATCTAGATATTGTGTGATCATCTGCCATCTCATGCAAAATAGGTTATTCACTTTTTAATGGCCCAATGCAAGGCGCCACAATCTGCAGCAAGTTATCACACGATACAACGAGCAGTATCGAGGTGTCTTTATATTCAGCGATCTGCTGCAAACTCAACCGAAATGAGTTATTTATGTGCGATTGCCTAAAACGAGGCCTGCACTGCTCTCTAAGAGACTGCATGACTTGACGGGTTGATTTAAAGTATCTAGATATTGAGCAAACTGCTGCGATCTCATGCAAAGAAAGTTAGTTAAGTGTGAATGGCCTAATGCTAGGCAGTGCACTCTGCAGCAAGCTATTGCTCACAATAACGAGCAGTATCGAGGTGTCTATATATTCAGCGATCTGCTGCAAACTCAAGCGAAATGAGTTACTCAAGTGCGATTTCCTGAAGCAAGGCGCTGCATTATGCTGCAAACTACATCACACACTGGCGGGTCGATTTAAAGTATCTAGATATTGTGCGATCTGCTGTAGGCTAATGCAAAATCAGCTATTCAAGTGTGAATGGCTTAATGCAAGGATCAGCACTCTGCAGCAAGTCATCACACGATATAACGAGTAGTATCGAGGTGTCTTAATATTCAGCGATCTGCTGCTAACTCAAGCGAAATGAGTTATTCAAGTGCGATTGCCTAAAGCAAGGAGCTGCACTCTGCTGCAAACTACTGCACGCTCTGGTGGGTTGATTTAAAGTATCTAGATATTGTGCGATCTGCTGTGAACTCATGCAAGATAAGCTATTCAAGTGTGAACGTCTTAATGCTAGGCGCTGCAATATGCAGCAAGTTATCACACGATATAACCAGCAGTATCGAGGTGTCTTCATATCCAGCGATCTGCAGCAAACCTAATCGAAATGTGGTATTCATGTGCGATTGCCTAAAGCAATGAGCTGCACTCTGCTGCAAACTACTGCACGCTCTGGCGGGTTGATTTAAAGTATCTAGATTTTGTGCGATCTGCTGTGAACTCTTGGAAGATAAGCTATTCAAGTGTAAATGGCCTAATGCTAGGAGCCGCACTCTGCAGCAAGTTATCACACGCTAAAACGACCAGTATCGAGGTGTCTTTAAATTCCGCGATCTGCTGCAAACTCAAGCGAAATGAGTTATTTGAGTGCGATTGCCGGAAGCAAGAAGCTGCATTATGCTGCAAACTACTGCACGCTCTGGCGGGTTGATTTAAAGTATCTAGATATTGTGCGATCTGCTGTGAACTCATGCAAGATAAGCTATTCAAGTGTAAATGGCCTAATGTTAGCCGCCGGAATCTGCAGCAATTTTTCACACGATATCACGAGCAGTATCGAGGTGTCGTTATATCCAGCGATCTGCATCAAACTTAACCGAAATGTGGTATTCATGTGCGATTGCCTAAAGCAAGGAGCTGCACTCTGCTGCAAACTACTGCACGCTCTGGCGGGTCGATTTAAAGTATCTTGATATTGTGCGATCTGCTGTGAACTCATGCAAGATAAGCTGTTCCAGTGTGAATGGCTTAATGCAAGGCGCCTCACTCTGTAGCAAGTTGTCACACGCTATAACTAGCAGTATCGAGGTGTCTTTATATTCTTCGATCTGCTGCAAACACAAGCGAAATAAGTTATTCAAGTGCGATTGCCTAAAGCAAGGCCTGCACTCTGCTATGAGCTAGAGCATGCTTAGACTGGTTGATTTTAAGTATCTAAATATTGTGCGATCTGCTGTGAACTCATGCAAAATAAGCTATTCAAGTGAGAATGGCCTAATGCAAGGCGCCGCAATCTGCAGCAAGTTATCACACACTATAACGAGCAGTTACGAAGTGTCTTTATATTCTGCAATCTGCAAGCAAACTCAAGCGAAATGAGTTATTCAAGTGCGATTGCCTGAAGCAAAGGGCTGCATTATGCTGCAAACTACTGCACACACTGGCGGATCGATTTAAAGTATCAAGATATTTTGCGATCTGCTGTAGACTAATGCAAAATCAGCTATTCAAGTGTGAATGGCTTAATGCAAGGATCAGCACTCTGCAGCAAGTCATCACACGATATAACGAATAGAATCGAGGTGTCTTAATTTTCAGCGATCTGCTGCCAACTCAAGCGAAATGAGTTATTCAAGTGCGATTGCCTAAAGCAAGGAGATGCACTCTGATGCAAGCTGCTGCACGCACTGACTGGTTGATTTAAAGTATCCAGATATTGTGTGATCTGCTGCGATCTCATGCAAAATAGGTTATTAAACATTTAATGGCCTAATGCTAGGTGACGCACTCTGCAACAAGTTATCACACGTCATAACGAGCAGTATCGAGGTGTCTTTATAGTCCGCGATCTGCTGCCAACTTAAGCAAAATGAGTTTTTCAAGTGCGATTGCCTTAAGTAAGGCCAGCACTCTGCTCCGGGCTACTGCATGCCTTGACGGGTTAATTTAAAGTATCTAGATTTTGAGCGATCTGCTGTAAACTCTTGAACGATAAGCTATTCAAGTGAGAATGGCCTAATGCAAGGCGCCGCAATCTGCAGCAAGTTATCACACGCTATAACGAGCAGTATCAAAGTTTCTTTATATTCTGCGATCTGCCCGCAAGCTCAAGCGAAATGAGTTATTCCAGTGCGATTGCCTAAAACAAGGCCTGCACTGCTCTCCGAGCGACTGCATGACTTGACGGGTTGATTCAAAGTATCTAGATATTGTGCGATCTGCTGTGAAGTCCTGCAAAGTAGGTTATTCACGAGTGAACTACCTAATGCTAGGCGCCGCACTCAGCAGCAAGTCATCACACGATATAAAGAGTATTATCGAGGTGACCTAATATTTAGCGATCTGCTGCGAACTCAAGCGAAATGAGTTATTCAAGTGCAATTGCCTAAAGCAAGAGGCTGCACTCTGCTTTTAGCGACTGAACGCTCTGACGGGTTGATTTAAATTATCTAGATATTGTGTGATCATCTGCCATCTCATGCAAAATAGGTTATTCAATTTTTAATGGCCTAATGCAAGGCGCCTCAATCTGCAGCAAGTTATTACACGATATAACGAGCAGTATCGGGGTGTCTTTATATTCAGCGATCTGCTGCAAACTCAACCGAAATGCGTTATTCCAGTGCGATTGCCTAAAACAAGGCCTGCACTGCTCTCTGAGCGACTGCATGACTTGACGGGTTGATTTAAAGTATCTAGATATTGAGCAAACTGCTGCGATCTCATGCAAAGAAAGTTAGTTAAGTGTGAATGGCCTAATGCTAGGCAGTGCACTCTGCAGCAAGCTATCGCTCACTATAACGAGCAGTATCGAGGTGTCTTTATATCCAGCGATCTGCGGAAAACTCAAGCGAAATGAGTTATTCAAGTGCGATTGCCTGAAGCAAGGCGCTGCATTATGCTGCAAAATACTGCACACACTGGCGGGTTGATTTAAAGTATTTAGATATTGTGCGATCTGCTGTGAACTCTTGGAAGATAAGCTATTCAAATGTAAATGGCCTAATGCTAGGAGCCGCACTCTGTAGCTAGTTATCACACGCTATAACAAGCAGTATCGAGGTGTCTTTATATTCCGCGATCTGCTGCAAACTTAAGCGAAATTAGTTATTCAAGTGCGATTGCCTTAAGTAAGGCCAGCACACTGCACCGGGCTACTGCATGCCTTGACGGGTTGATTTAAAGTATCTAGATTTTGTGCGATCTGCTGTGAACTCTTGGAAGATAAGCTATTCAAGTGTAAATGGCCTAATGCAAGGCGCCTCACTCTGCAACAAGTTATCAGACGTTATAACGAGCAGTATCGAGGTGTCTTTATATTCTGCGATCAGCTGCAAACTTAAGCGAAATGAGTTATTGAAGTGTGTTTGCCTAAACCAAGGAGCTGCACTCTGCTTCAAGCTACCGCACGGTTAGACGGGTTGATTTAAAGTATCTAGATTTTGTGCGATCTGCTGTGAACTCTTGGAAGATAAGCTATTCAAGTGTGAATTGCCTAATGCAAGGCGCCCCACTCTGCAGCAAGTTATCACACGCTATACCGAGCAGTATCGAAGTGTCTATATATTCCGCGATCTGCCCGCAAACTCAAGCAAAATGAGTTATTCAAGTGAAATTGCCTAAAGCAAGGCCTGAACTCCTCCTCGAGCGACTGCATGACTTGACGGGTTGATTTAAAGTATCTACATATTGTGTGATCTGCTGTGAAGTCCTGCAAAGTAGGTTATTCACGAGTGAACTACCTAATGCTAGGCGTCGCACTCTGCTGCAAGTCTTCACACGATATAACGAGTATTATCGAGGTGACCTAATATTCAGCGATCTGCTTCGAACTCAAGCGAAATGAGTTATTCAAGTGCAATTGCCTAAAGCAAGGAGCTGCACTCTGCTTTTAGCTACTGCTCGCTCTGACGGGTTGATTTAAAGTATCTAGATATTGTGTGATCATCTGCCATCTCATGCAAAATAGGTTATTCAATTTTTAATGGCCCAATGCAAGGCGCCACAATCTGCAGCAAGTTATCACATGATACAACGAGCAGTATCGAGGTGTCTGTATATTCAGCGATCTGCTGCAAACTCAACCGAAATGAGTTATTTATGTGCGATTGCCTAAAGCAAGGCCTGCACTCCTCTCCGAGCGACTGCATGATTTGACGGGTTGTTTTAAAGTATCTAGATATTGTGCAATCTGCTGCGATCTCATGCAAAGTAGGTTAGTTGGGTGTGAATGGCCCAATCCTAGGCACCACACTCTTCAGCAAGCTATCGCTCACTATAACGAGCAGTATCGAGGTGTCTTTATATCCAGCGATCTGCGGAAAACTCAAGCGAAATGAGTTATTTAAGTGCGATTGCCTGAAGCAAGGCGCTGCATTATGCTGCAAACTACTGCACACACTGGCGGGTTGATTTAAAGTATTTAGATATTGTGCGATCTGCTGTAGACTAATGCAAAGTCAGCTATTCAAGTGTGAATGGCTAAATGCAAGGATCAGCACTCTGCAGCAAGTCATCACACGATATAACGAGTAGTTTCAAGGTGTCTTAATATTCAGCGATCTGCTGCGTACTCAAGCGAAATGAGTTATTTAAGTGCGATTGCCTGAAGCAAGGCGCTACATTATGCTGCAAACTACTGCACGCTCTGGCGGGTTGATTTAAAGTATTTAGATATTGTGCGATCTGCTGCAAACTCAAGCGAAATAAGTTATTCGAGTGCTATTGCCAGAAGCAAGGTGCTGCATTATGCTGCAAACCACTGCACGCTCTGGCGGGTTGATTTAAAGTATTTAGATATTGTGCGATCTGCTGTGAACTCATGCAAGATAAGCTATTCAAGTGTGAATGGCCTAATGCAAGGCGCCTCACTCTGTGGCAAGTTGTCCCACGCTATAACGAGCAGTATCGAGGTGTCTTCATATTCTGCCATGTGCTGCAAACTCAAGCGAAATAAGTTATTCAAGTGCGATTGCCTAAAGCAAGGCCTGCACTCTGCTCCGAGCTACAGCATGCTTAGACCGGTTGATTTTAAGTATCTAGATATTGTGCGATCTGCTGTTAACTCATGCAAAATAAGCTATTCCAGTGTGAATGGCCTAATGCAAGGCGCCACAATCTGCAGCAAGTTATCACACGCTATAACGAGCAGTATCGAAGTGTCTTTATATTCTGCGATCTGCCCGCAAACTCAAGCGAAATTAGTTATTCCAGTGCGATTGCTTAAAACAAGGCCTGCACTGCTCTCCGAGCGACTGCATGACTTGACGGGTTGATTTAAAGTATCTAGATATTGTGCGATCTACTGTGAAGTCCTGCAAAGTAGGTTATTCACGAGTGAACTACCTAATGCTAGGCGCCGAAACTCTGCAGCAAGTCATCACACGATATAACAAGTAGTATCGAGGTGACTTAATATTCAGCGATCTGCTGCAAACTCAAGCGAAATGAGTTATTCAAGTGCGATTGCCTGAAGCAAGGCGCTGCATTATGCTGCAAACTACTGCACGCTCTGGCGGGTTGATTTAAAGTATCAAGATATTGTGCGATCTGCTGTGAACTCATGCAAGATAAGCTATTCAAGTGTGAATGGCCTAATGCTAGGCGCCGCAATTTCCAGCAAGTTGTCACACGCTATAACGAGCAGTATCGAGGTGTCTTTCTATTCAGCGATCTGCTGCAAACACAAGCGAAATAAGTTATTCAAGTGCGATTGCCTAAAGCAAGGCCTGCACTCTGCTCCGAACTACAGCATGCTTAGACTGGTTAATTTTAAGTATCTAGATATTGTGCGATCTGCTGTGAACTCATGCAAAATAAGCTATTCAAGTGTGAATGGCCTAATGCAAGGCGCTGCAATCTGCAGAAAGTTATCACACGCTATCACGAGTAGTTACGAAGTGTCTTTATATTCTGCGATCTGCCAGCAAACTCAAGCGAAATGAGTTATTCCAGTGCGATTGCCTAAAACAAGGCCTGCACTGCTCTCTGAGCGACTGCATGACTTGATGGGTTGATGTATAGTATCTAGATAATGTGGGATAGGCTGTGAAGTCCTGTTAAGTAGGTTATTCACGAGTGAACTACCTAATGCTAGGCGCCGCACTCTGCAGCAAGTCATCACACGATATAACGAGTATTATTGAGGTCACTTAAAATTCAGCAATCTGCTGCGAACTCAAGCAAAATGAGTTATTCAAGTGAAATTGCCTAAAGCAAGGCCTGAACTCCTCCTCGAGCGACTGCATGACTTGACGGGTTGATTTAAAGTATCTACATATTGTCTGATCTGCTGTGAAGTCCTGCAAAGTAGGTTATTCACGAGTGAACTACCTAATGCTAGGCGTCGCACTCCGCAGCAAGTCATCACACGATATAACGAGTATTATCGAGGTGACCTAATATTCAGCGATCTGCTTCGAACTCAAGCGAAATGAGTTATTCAATAGCAATTGCCTAAAGCAAGGAGCTGCACTCTGCTTTTAGCTACTGCACGCTCTGACGGGTTGATTTAAAGTATCTAGATATTGTGTGATCATCTGCCATCTCATGCAAAATAGGTTATTCAATTTTTAATGGCCCAATGCAAGGCGCCACAATCTGCAGCAAGTTATCACACGATACAACGAGCAGTATCGGGGTGTCTTTATATTCAGCGATCTGCTGCAAACTCAACCGAAATGAGTTATTTATGTGCGATTGCCTAAAGCAAGGCCTGCACTCCTCTTCGAGCGACTGCATGACTTGACGGGTTGATTTAAAGTATCTAGATATTGTGCAATCTGCTGCGATCTCATGCAAAGTAGGTTAGTTAAGTGTGAATGGCCTAATGCTAGGCACCGCACTCTGCAGCAAGCTATCGCTCACTATAACGAGCAGTATCGAGGTGTCTTTATATCCAGCGATCTGCGGAAAACTCAAGCGAAATGAGTTATTCAAGTGCGATTGCCTGAAGCAAGGCGCTGCATTATGCTGCAAAATACTGCACACACTGGCGGGTTGATTTAAAGTATTTAGATATTGTGCGATCTGCTGTAGACTAATGCAAAGTCAGCTATTCAAGTGTGAATGGCTTAATGCAATGATCAGAACTCTGCAGCAAGTCATCACACGATATAACGAGTAGTTTCAAGGTGTCTTAATATTCAGCGATCTGCTGCGTACTCAAGCGAAATGAGTTATTCAAGTGCGATTGCCTGAAGCAAGGAGCTACATTATGCTGCAAACTACTGCACGCTCTGGCGGGTTGATTTAAAGTATTTAGATATTGTGCGATCAGCTGCAAACTCAAGCGAAATAAGTTATTCAAGTGCTATTGCCAGAAGCAAGGTGCTGCATTATGCTGCAAACCACTGCACGCTCTGGCGGGTTGATTTAAAGTATTTAGATATTGTGCGATCTGCTGTGAACTCATGCAAGATAAGCTATTCAAGTGTGTATGGCCTAATGCAAGGCGCCTCACTCTGTGGCAAGTTGTCCCCTGCTATAACGAGCAGTATCGAGGTGTCTTCATATTCTGCCATGTGCTGCAAACTCAAGCGAAATAAGTTATTCAAGTGCGATTGCCTAAAGCAAGGCCTGCACTCCTCTCCGAGCGACTGCATGACTTGACGGGTTGATTTAAAGTATGTAGATATTGTGCGATCAGCTGTGAAAACATGCAAAATAAGCTATTCAAGTGTGAATGGCTTAATGCAAGGCGCATCACTCTGTAGCAAGTTGTCACACGCTAGAACGAGCAGTATCGAGGTGTCTTCATATTCTGCCATCTGCTGCATACTTAAGCGAAATGAGTTATTCAAGTGCGTTTGCCTAAACCAAGGAGCTGCACTCTGCTTCAAGCTACAGCACGGTTAGACTGGTTGATTTAAAAGTATCCAGATATTGTGCAATCTGCTGCGATCTCATGCAAAGTAGGTTATTCAAGTGTGAATGGCTTAATGCAAGGTGCCGCACTCTGTAGCTAGTTATCACACGCTATAACAAGCAGTATCGAAGTGTCTTTATATTCTGCGATCTGCCCGCAAACTCAAGCGAAATGAGTTATTCCAGTGCGATTGCCTAAAGCAAGGCCAGCACTCTGCTCCAGGCTACTGCATGCCTTGACGGGTTGATTTGAAATATCTAGATATTGTGCGATCTGCTGTGAACTCTTGGAAGATAAGCTATTCAAATGTAAATGGCCTAATGCTAGGAGCCGCACTCTGTAACTAGTTATCACACGCTATAACAAGCAGTATCGAGGTGTCTTTATATTCCGCGATCTGCTGCAAACTTAAGCGAAATTAGTTATTCAAGTGCGATTGCCTTAAGTAAGGCCAGCACACTGCACCGGGCTACTGCATGCCTTGACGGGTTGATTTGAAATATCTAGATTTTGTGCGATCTGCTGTGAACTCTTGGAAGATAAGCTATTCAAGTGTAAATGGCCTAATGCAAGGCGCCTCACTCTGCAACAAGTTATCACACGTTATAACGAGCAGTATCGAGGTGTCTTTATATTCCGCGATCTGCTGCAAACTTAAGCGAAATGAGTTATTCAAGTGGGTTTGCCTAAACCAAGGAGCTGCACTCTGCTTCAAGCTACCGCACGGTTAGACGGGATGATTTAAAGTATCTAGATTTTGTGCGATCTGCTGTGAACTCTTGGAAGATAAGCTATTCAAGTGTGAATGGCTTAATGCAAGGCGCCCCACTCTGCAGCAAGTTATCACACGCTATACCGAGCAGTATCGAAGTGTCTATATATTCCGCGATCTGCCCGCACACTCAAGCAAAATGAGTTATTCAAGTGCGATTGCCTAAAACAAGGCCTGCACTGCTCTCCGAGCGACTGCATGACTTGACGGGTTGATTTAAAGTATCTAGATATTGTGCGATCTGCTGTGAACTCCTGCAAAGAAGATTATTCACGAGTGAACTACCTAATGCTAGGCGCCACACTCTGCAGCAAGTCATCACACGATATAACGAGTAGTATCGAGGTGACTTAATGTTCAGCGATCTTCTCCGAACTCAAGCGAAATGAGTTATTCAAGTGCAATTGCCTAAAGCAAGGAGCTGCACTCTGCTTTTAGCTACTGCACGCTCTGACGGGTTGATTTAAAGTATCTAGATATTGTGTGATCATCTGCCATCTCATGCAAAATAGGTTATTCAATTTTTAATGGCCTAATGCAAGTCGCTGCAATCTGCAGCAAGTTATCACACGATATAACGAGCAGTATCGAGGTGTCTTTATATTCAGCGATCTGCTGCAAACTCAACCGGAATGAGTTATTTATGTGCGATTGCCTAAAGCAAGGCCTGCACTCCTCTTCGAGCGACTGCATGACTTGACGGGTTGATTTAAAGTATCTAGATATTGTGCAATCTGCTGCGATCTCATGCAAAGTAGGTTAGTTAAGTGTGAATGGCCTAATGCTAGGCACCGCACTCTACAGCAAGCTATCGCTCACTATAACGAGCAGTATCGAGGTGTCTTTATATCCAGCGATCTGCGGACAACTCAAGCGAAATGAGTTATTCAAGTGCGATTGCCTGAAGCAAGGCGCTGCATTATGCTGCAAACTACTGCACACACTGGCGGGTTGATTTAAAGTATTTAGATATTGTGCGATCTGCTGTAGGCTAATGCAAAGTCAGCTATTCAAGTGTGAATGACTTAATGCAAGGATCAGCACTCTGCAGCAAGTCATCACACGATATAACGAGTAGTTTCAAGGTGTCTTAATATTCAGCAATCTGCTGCATACTCAAGCGAAATGAGATATTCAAGTGCGATTGCCTGAAGCAAGGCGCTGCATTATGCTGCAAACCACTGCACGCTCTGGCGGGTTGATTCAAAGTATTTAGATATTGTGCGATCTGCTGCAAACTCAAGCGAAATAGGTTATTCGAGTGCTATTGCCAGAAGCAAGGTGCTGCATTATGCTGCAAACCACTGAACGCTCTGGCGGGTTGATTTAAAGTATTTAGATATTGTGTGATCTGCCGTGAACTCATGCAAGATAAGCTATTCAAGTATGAATAGCCTAGTGCAAGGCGCCTCTATCTGTAGCAAGTTGTCACACGCTATAACGAGCAGTATCGACGTGTCTTCATATTCTGCCATCTGGTGCAAACTCAAGCGAAATAAATTATTCAAGTGCGATTGCCTAAAGCAAGGCCTGAACTCCTCTCCGAGCGACTGCATGACTTGACGGGTTGATTTAAAGTATTTAGATATTGTGTGATCTGCTGTGAAAACATGCAAAATAAGCTATTCAAGTGTAAATGGCTTAATGCAAGGCGCCCCACTCTGCAGCAAGTTATTACACGCTATAACGAGCAGTATCGAGGTGTCTTTATATTCTGCGATCAGCTGCAAACTTAAGCGAAATGAGTTATTGAAGTGTGTTTGCCTAAACCAAGGAGCTGCACTCTGCTTCAAGCTACCGCACGGTTAGACGGGTTGATTTAAAAGTATCTGGATATTGTGCAATCTGCTGCGATCTCAAGCAAAGTAGGTTATTCAAGTGTGAATGGCCTAATGCAAGGCGCCGCACTCTGCAACTAGTTATCATGCGCTATAACATGCAGTATTGGAGTGTCTTTATATTCTGCGATCTGTCCGCAAACTCAAGCGAAAGGAGTTATTCCAGTGCGATTGTGTAAAGCAAGGCCAGCACTCTGCTCCAGGCTACTGCATGCCTTGACGGGTTGATTTAAAGTATCTAGATATTGTGCGATCTGCTGTCTAATGCTAGGCACCGCACTCTGCAGCAAGCTATCGCCCACTATAACGATCAGTGTCGAGGTGTCTTTATATTCAGCGATCTGCGGCAAACTAAAGCGAAATGAGTTACTTGAGTGCGATTACCGGAAGCAAGGAGCTGCATTATGCTGCAAATTACTGCACGCTCTGGCGGGTTGATTTAAAGTATCTACATATTGTGCGATCTGCTGTGAACTCATGCAAGATAAGCTATTCAAGTGTGAAAGGCCTAATGCTAGGCGCCGCAATCTGCAGTAAGTTATCACACGATATAACGAGCAGTATCGAGGTATCGTTATATCCAGCGATCTGCATCAAACTTGAACGAAATGTGGTATTCATGTGCGATTGCCTAAAGCAAGGAGTTGCACTCTGCTGCAAACTACTGCACGCTCTGGCGGGTTGATTTAAAGTGTCTAGATATTGAGCGATCTGCTGTGAACTCAAGCAACATAAGCTATTCCAGTGTGAATGGCTTAATGCTAGGCTCCTCACTCTGTAGCAAGTTGTCACACGCTATAACGAGCAGTATCGAGGTGTCTTTATATTCTGCGATCTGCTGCAAACACAAGCGAAATAAGTTATTCAAGTGCGATTGCGTAAAGCAAGGCCTGCACTCTGCTCCGAGCTACCGCATGCCTAGACCGGTTGATTTTAAGTATCTAGATATTGTGCGATCTGCTGTGAACTCATGCAAAATAAGCTATTCAAGTGTGAATGGCTTAATGCAAGGCGCCGCAATCTGCAGCAAGTTATCACACGCTATAACGAGCAGTTACGAAGTGTTTTTATATTTTGCGATCTGCCCGCAAACTCAAGCGAAAAGAGTTATTCCAGTGGGATTGCCTAAAGCGAGGCCTGCACTCCTCTCCGAGAGACTGCATAACTTGACAAGTTGATTTAAAGTATTTGGATATTGTGCAAACTGCTGCGATTTCATGCAAAGTAGGTTAGTTAAGTGTGAATGGGGTAATGCTAGGCACCGCACTCTGCAGCAAGGTATTTTGCACTATAACGATCAGTGTCGAGGTGTCTTCATATTCAGCGTTCTGCGGCAAACTTGAGCGAAATGAGTTATTTGAGTGCGATTGCCGGAAGCAAGGAGCTGCATTATGCTGCAATTTACTGCACGCTCTGGCGGGTTGATTTAAAGAATCTAGATATTATGCGATCTGCTGTGAACTCATGCAAGATAAGCTATTCAAGTGTAAATGGCCTAATGCTAGGCACCGAAATCTGCAGTAAGTTATCACACGATATAACGAGCAGTATCAAGGTGTCGTTATATCCAGCGATCTGTATCAAACTTAAACGAAATGTGGTATTCATGTGCGATTGCCTAAAGCAAGGAGCTGCACTCTGCTGCAAACTACTGCACGCTCTGGCGGGTTGATTTAAAGTATCTAGATATTGTGCGATCTGCTGTGAACTCAAGCAACATAAGCTATTCTAGTATGAATGGCTTAATGCAAGGCGCCTCACTCTGTAGCAAGTTGTCACACGCTATAACAAGCAGTATCGAGGTGTTTTCATATTCTGCGATCTGCTGCAAACACAAGCGAAATAAGTTATTCAAGTGCGATTGCCTAAAGCAAGGCCTGCACTCTGCTCCGAGCTACCGCATGACTTGACGGGTTGAATTAAAGTATTTAGATATTGTGCGGTCTGCTGTGAAAACATGCAAAATAAGCTATTCAAGTGTGAATGGCTTAATGCAAGGCGCCCCACTCTGCAGCAAGTTATCACACGCTATAACGAGCAGTATCGAGGTGTCGTTATATCCAGCGATCTGCATCAAACTTAAACGAAATGTGGTATTCATGTGCGATTGCCTAAAGCAAGGAGCTGCACTCTGCTGCAAACTACTGCACGCTCTGGCGGGTTGATTTAAAGTATCTAGATATTGTGCGATTTGCTGTGATTTCATGCAAGATAAGCTATTCAAGTGTGAATGGCCTAATGCTAGGCGCCCCAATCTGCAGTAAGTTATCACACGATATAACGAGCAGTATCGAGGTGTCGTTATATCCAGCGATCTGCATCAAACTTAAACAAAATGTGGTATTCATGTGCGATTGCCTAAAGCAAGGAGCTGCACTCTGCTGCAAACTACTGCACGCTCTGGCGGGTTGATTTAAAGTATCTAGATATTGTGCGATCTGCTGTGAACTCAAGCAACATAAGCTATTCTAGTATGAATGGCTTAATGCAAGGCGCCTCACTTTGTAGCAAGTTGTCACACGCTATAACAAGCAGTATCGAGGTGTTTTCATATTCTGCGATCTGCTGCAAACACAAGCGAAATAAGTTATTCAAGTGCGATTGCCTAAAGCAAGGCCTGCACTCTGCTCCGAGCTACCGCATGCCTAGACCGTTTGATTTTAAGTATCTAGATATTGTGCGATCTGCTGTGAACTCATGCAAAATAAGCTATTCAAGTGTGAATGGCCTAATGCAAGGCGCCGAAATCTGCAGCAAGTTATCAAACGCTATAACGAGCAGTAACGAAGTGTCTTTATATTCTGCGATCTGCCCGCAAACTGAAGCGAAATAAGTTATTCCAGTGCGATTGCCTAAAACAAGGCTTGCACTGCTCTCTGAGCGACTGCATGACTTGACGGGTTGATTTAAAGTATCTAGATATTGTGCGATCTGCCGTGAAGTCCTGCAAAATAGGTTATTCACGAGTGAACTACCTAATACTAGGCGCCGCACTCTGCAGCAAGTCATCACACAATATAACAAGTAGTATCGAGGTGACCTAATATTCAGCGATCTACTGCAAACTCAAGCGAAATGAGTTATGCAAGTGCGATTGCCTTAAGTAAGGCCAGCACTCTGCTCCGGGCTACTGCACGCCTTGACGGGTTGATTTAAAGTATCTAGATATTGTGTGATCTGCTGCGATCTCATGCAAAATAGGTTATTAAAACTTTAATGGCCTAATGCTAGGCGACGCACTCTGCAGCAAGTTATCATATGCTATAACGAGTAGTAGCAAGGTGTCTTTATATTCCTCGATCTGCTGCAAACTTAAGCGAAATTAGTTATTCAAGTGCAATTGCCTTAAGTAAGGCCAGCACTCTGCACCTGGCTACTGCATGCCTTGACGGGTTGATTTAAAGTATCTAGATTTTGTGCGATCTGCTGTGAACTCTTGGAAGATAAGCTATTCAAGTGTAAATGGCCTAATGCAAGGCGCCTCACTCTGGAACAAGTTATCACACGTTATAACGAGCAGTATCGAGGTGTCTTTATTTTCCGCGATCTGCTGCAAACTTAAGCGAAGTGAGTTATTGAAGTGCGTTTGCCTAAACCAAGGAGCTGCACTCTGCTTCAAGCTACCGCACGGTTACACTGGTTGATTTAAAATTATCTAGATATTGTGCAATCTGCTGCGATCTTATGCAAAGTAGGTTATTCAAGTGTGAATGGTTTAATGCAAGGCGCCCCACTCTGCAGAAAGTTATCGCACACTATAACGAGCAGTTTCGAAGTGTCTTTATATTCTGCGATCTGCCCGCAAACTCAAGCGAAATGAGTTATTCCTGTGCGTTTGCCTAAAACAAGGCCTGCACTGCTCTCCGAGCGACTGCATGACTTGACGGGTTGATTTAAAGTATCTAGATATTGTGCGATCTGCTGTGAAGTCCTGCAAAGTAGGTTATTCACGAGTGAACTACCTAATGCTAGGCGCCGCACTTTGCAGCAAGTCATCACACAATATAACGAGTAGTATCGAGGTGTTTTTATATTCAGCGATCTACTGCAAACTCAAGCGAAATGAGTTATTCAAGTGCAATTGCCTAAAGCAAGGAGCTGCACTCTGCTTTTAGCTACAGCACGCTCTGACGGGTTGATTTAAGGTATGTAGATATTGTGTGATCATCTGCCATCTCATGCAATATAGTTTATTTAATTTTTAATGGCCTAATGCAAGTCGCTGCAATCTGCAGCAAGTTATCACACGGTGTAACGAGCAGTATCGAGGTGTCTTTATATTCAGCGATCTGCTGCAAACTCAACCGAAATGAGTTATTTATGTGCGATTGCCTAAAGCAAGGCCTGCACTCCAGTCCGAGCGACTGCATGACTTGACGGGTCAATTTTAAGTATCTAGATATTGTGCAATCTGCTGCGATCTCATGCAAAGTAGGTTAGTCAAGTGTGAATGGCCTAATGCTAGGCACCTCACTCTGCAGCAAGCTATCGCTCACTATAACGAGCAGTATCGATGTGTCTTTATATCCAGCGATCTGTGGCAAACTCAAGCGAAATGAGTTATTCAAGTGCGATTGCCTGAAGCAAGGCGCTGCATTATGCTGCAAACTACTGCACACACTGGCGGGTTGATTTAAAGTAGCTATATATTGTGCGATCTGCTGTAAACTAATGCAAAATCAGCTATTCAAGTGTGAAGCGCTTAATTCAAGGATCAGCACTCTGCAGCAAGTCATCACAAGATATAACGAGTAGTGTCGACTTGTCTTAATATTCAGCCATCTGGTGCGAACTCAAGCGAAATGAGTTATTCAAGTGAGACTGCCTAAAGCAAGGAGCTGCACTATGAATCAAGCTGCTGCACGCACTGACTGGTTGATTTAAAGTATCTAGATATTGTGTGATCTGCTGCGATCTCATGCAAAATAGGTTATTAAAATTTTAATGGCCTAATGCGAGGCGACGCACTCTGCAGCAAGTTATCACACGATATAACGAGTAGTAGCAAGGTGTCTTTATGTTCCGCGATCTGCTGCAAACTTAAGCGAAATTAGTTATTCAAGTGCGATTGCCTTAAGTAAGGCCAGCACGCTTCACCGGGCTACTGCATGCCTTGACGGGTTAATTGAAAGTAGCTAGATTTTGTGCGATCTGCTGTGAACTCTTGGAAGAAAGGCTATTCAAGTGTAAATGGCCTAATGCAAGGCGCCTCACTCTGCAACAAGTTATCACACGTTATAACGAGCAGTATCGAGGTGTCTTTATATTCCGCGATCTGCTGCAAACTTAAGCGAAATGAGTTATTCAAGTGCGTTTGCCTAAACCAAGGAGCTGAACTCTGCTTCAAGCTACCGCACGCTTAGACGGGTTGATTTAAAAGTATGTAGATATTGTGCAATCTGCTGCGATCTCATGCAAAGTAGGTTATTCAATTGTGAATGGCTTAATGCAAGGCGCCCCACTCTGCAGCAAGTTATCACACGCTATAACGAGCAGTATCGAAGTGTCTATATATTCTGCGATCTGCCAACAAACTCAAGCGAAATGAGTTATTACAGTACGATTGCCTAAAACATGGGCTGCACATTTCTCCGAGCGACTGCATGACTTGACGGTTTGATTTAAAGTATCTAGATATTGTGCGATCTGCTGTGAAGTCCTGCAAAGAAGGTTATTCACGAGTGAACTACCTAATGCTAGGCGCCGCACTCTGCAGCAAGTCATCACAAGATATAACGAGTAGTATCGAGGTGACTTAATATTCAGCGATCTGCTTCGAACTCAAGCTAAATGAGTTATTCAAGTGCAATTGTGTAAAGCAAGGAGCTGCACTCTGCTTTTAGCTACTGCTCGCTCTGACGGGTTGATTTAAAGTATCTAGATATTGTGTGATCATCTGCCATCTCATGCAAAATAGGTTTTTCAATTTTTAATGGCCTAATGCAAGTCGCGGCAATCTGCACCAGGTTATCACACGATGTAACGAGCAGTATCGAGGTGTATTTATATTCAGCGATCTGCTGCAAACTCAACCGAAATGAGTTATTTATGTGCGATTGCCTAAAGCAAGGCCTGCACTCCTGTCTGAGCGACTGCATGACTTGACGGGTTGATTTAAAGTATCTAGATATTGTGCAATCTGCTGCGATCTCATGCAAATTAGGTTAGTTAAGTAAGAATGGCCTAATGCTAGGCACCACACTTTGCAGCAAGCTATCTCTCACTATAACGAGCAGTATCGAGGTGTCTTTATATTCAGCAATCTGCTGCAAACTCAAGCGAAATGAGTTATTCAAGTGCGATTGCCTGAAGCAAGGCGCTGCATTATGCCGCAAACTACTGCACACACTGGCGGGTTGATTTAAAGTATCTAGATATTGTGCGATCTGCTGTGAACTCTTGGAAGGTAAGCTATTTAAGTGTAAATTTCCTAATGCTAGGAGCCGCACTCTGCAGCATGTTATGACACGCAAAAACGAGCAGTATCGAGGTGTCTTTAAATTCCGCGATCTGCTGCAAACTTAAGCGAAATAAGTTATTCGAGTCCTATTGCCGGAAGCAAGGACCTGCATTATGCTGCAAACTACTGGGCGCTCTGGCGGGTTGATTTAAAGTATTTAGATATTGTGCGATCTGCTGTGAAAACATGCAAAATAAGCTATTCAAGTGTGAATGGCTTAATACAAGGCGCCTCACTCTGTAGCAAATTGTCACACGCTATAACGAGCAGTATCGAGGTGTCTTCATATTCTGTCATCTGCTGCAAACTTAAGCGAAATGAGTTATTCAAGTGAGTTTGCCTAAACCAAGGAGCTGCACTCTGCTTCAAGCAACCGCACAGTTAGACGGGTTGATTTAAATGTGTCTAGATATTGTGCAATCTGCTGCGATCTCATGCAAAGTAGATTATTCAAGTGTGAATGGCTTAATGCAAGGCGCCGCACTCTGTAGCTAGTTATCACACGCTATAACAAGCAGTATCGAAGTGTCTTCATAATCTGCGATCTGTCTGCAAACTCAAGCGAAATGAGTTATTCCAGTGCGATTGTGTAACACAAGGCCAGCACTCTGCTCCAGGCTACTGCATGCCTTGACGGGTTGATTTAAAGTATCTAGATATTGTGCGATCTGCTGTGAACTCTTGGAAGATAAGCTATTCAAGTGTAAATGGCCTAGTGCTAGGAGCCGCACTCTGCAGCAAGTCATCACACGCTGTAACGAGCAGTATCGAAATGTCTTTACATTCTGGGAGCTGCTGCGAACTCAAGCGAAATGAGTTATTCCAGTGGGATTAGCTAAAGCAAGGCCTGCACTCCTCTCCGAGAGACTGCATAACTTGACGGGTTGATTTAAAGTATCAGGATATTGTGCAAACTGCTGCGATTTCATGCAAAGTAGGTTAGTTAAGTGTGAATGGGGTAATGCTAGGCACCGCACTCTGCAGCAAGCTATCGCACACTATAACGATCAGTGTCGAGGTGTCTTTATATTCAGCGATCTGCGGCAAACTTGAGCGAAATGAGTTATTTGAGTGCGATTGCCGGAAGCTAGGAGCTGCATTATGCTGCAATTTACTGCACGCTCTGTCGGGTTAATTTAAAGTATCTAGATATTGTGCGATCTGCTGTGAACTCATGCAAGATAAGCTATTCAAGTGTGAATGGCCTAATGCTAGGCGCCGCAATCTGAAGTAAGTTATCACACGATATAACGAGCAGTATCGAGGTGTCGTTATATCCAGCGATCTGCATCAAACTTAAACGTAATGTGGTATTCATGTGCGATTGCGTAAAGCAAGGAGCTGCACTCTGCTGCAAACTACTGCACGCTCTGGCGGGTTGATTTAAAGTATCTAGATATTGTGCGATCTGCTGTGAACTCAAGCAAGATAAGCTATTCTAGTGTGAATGGCTTAATGCAAGGCGCCTCACTCTGTAGCAAGTTGTCACACGCTATAACAAGCAGTATCGAGGTGTCTTCATATTCTGCGATCTGCTGCAAACACAAGCGAAATAAGTTATTCAAGTGCGATTGCCTAAAGCAAGGCCTGCACTCTGCTCCGAGCTACCGCATGCCTAGACCGGTTGATTTTAAGTATCTAGATATTGTGCGATCTGCTGTGAACTCATGCAAAATAAGCTATTCAAGTGTGAATGGTCTAATGCAAGTCGCCGCAATCTGCAGCAAGTTATCACACGCTATAACGAGCGGTTACGAAGTGTCTTTATATTCTGCGATCTGCCCGCAAACTGAAGCGAAATAAGTTATTCCAGTGCAATTGCCTAAAACAAGGCCTGCACTGCTCTCTGAGCGACTGCATGACTTGACGGGTTGATTTAAAGTATCTAGATATTGTGCGATCTGCTGTGAAGTCCTACAAAGTAGGTTATTCACGAGTGAACTACCTAATACTAGGCGCCGCACTCTGCAGCAAGTCATCACACGATATAAGAGTAGTATCGAGGTGACTTAATATTCAGCGATCTGCTGCGAACTCAAGCGAAATGAGTTATTCCAGTGGGATTGCCTAAAGCAAGGCCTACACTCCTCTCCGAGAGACTGCATAACTTGACAGGTTGATTTAAAGTATTTGGATATTGTGCAAACTGCTGCGATTTCATGCAAAGTAGGTTAGTTAAGTGTGAATGGGGTAATGCTAGGCACCGCACTCTGCAGCAAGCTATGGCGCACTATAACGATCAGTGTCGAGGTGTCTTCATATTCAGCGTTCTGCGGCAAACTTGAGCGAAATGAGTTATTTGAGTGCGATTGCCGGAAGCAAGGAGCTGCATTATGCTGCAATTTACTGCACGCTCTGGCGGGTTAATTTAAAGTATTTAGATATTGTGCGATCTGCTGTGAACTCAAGCAAGATAAGCTATTCTAGTGTGAATGGCTTAATGCAAGGCGCCTCACTCTGTAGCAAGTGGTCACACGCTATAACAAGCAGTATCGAGGTGTCTTCATATTCTGCGATCTGCTGCAAACACAAGCGAAATAAGTTATTCAAGTGCGATTGCCTAAAGCAAGGCCTGCACTCTGCTCCGAGCTGCCGCATGCCTAGACCGGTTGATTTTAAGTATCTAGATATTGTGCGATCTGCTGTGAACTCATGCAAAATAAGCTATTCAAGTGTGAATGGCCTAATGCAAGGCGCCGCAATCTGCAGCAAGTTATCACACGCTATAACGAGCGGTTACGAAGTGTCTTTATATTCTGCGATCTGCCGCAAACTGAAGCGAAATAAGTTATTCCAGTGCGATTGCCTAAAACAAGGCCTGCACTGCTCTCTGAGCGACTGCATGACTTGACGGGTTGATTTAAAGTATCTAGATATTGTGCGATCTGCTGTGAAGTCCTGCAAAGTAGGTTATTCACACGAGTGAACTACCTAATACTAGGCGCCGCACTCTGCAGCAAGTCATCACACGATATAAGAGTAGTATCGAGGTGACTTAATATTCAGCGATCTGCTGCGAACTCAAGCGAAATGAGTTATTCCAGTGGGATTGCCTAAAGCAAGGCCTGCACTCCTCTCCGAGAGACTGCATAACTTGACGGGTTGATTTAAAGTATTTGGATATTGTGCAAACTGCTGCGATTTCATGCAAAGTAGGTTAGTTAAGTGTGAATGGGGTAATGCTAGGCACCGCACTCTGCAGCAAGCTATGGCGCACTATAACGATCAGTGTCGAGGTGTCTTTATATTCAGCGTTCTGCGGCAAACTTGAGCGAAATGAGTTATTTGAGTGCGATTGCCGGAAGCAAGGAGCTGCATTATGCTGCAATTTACTGCACGCTCTGGCGGGTTGATTTGAAGAATCTAGATATTGTGTGATCTGCTGTGAACTCATGCAAGATAAGCTATTCAAGTGTGAATGGCCTAATGCTAGGCGCCGCAATCTGAAGTAAGTTATCACACGATATAACGAGCAGTATCGAGGTGTCGTTATATCCAGCGATCTGCATCAAACTTAAACGTAATGTGGTATTCATGTGCGATTGCGTAAAGCAAGGAGCTGCACTCTGCTGCAAACTGCTGCACGCTCTGGCGGGTTGATTTAAAGTATCTAGATATTGTGCGATCTGCTGTGAACTCAAGCAAGATAAGCTATTCTAGTGTGAATGGCTTAATGCAAGGCGCCTCACTCGGTAGCAAGTTGTCACACGCTATAACAAGCAGTATCGAGGTGTCTTCATATTCTGCGATCTGCTGCAAACACAAGCGAAATAAGTTATTCAAGTGCGATTGCCTAAAGCAAGGCCTGCACTCTGCTCCGAGCTACCGCATGCCTAGACCGGTTGATTTTAAGTATCTGGATATTGTGCGATCTGCTGTGAACTCATGCAAAATAAGCTATTCAAGTGTGAATGGCCTAATGCTAGGCACCGCACTCTGCAGCAAGCTATGGCGCTTTATAACGATCAGTGTCGAGGTGTCTTTATATTCAGCGTTCTGCGGCAAACTTGAGCGAAATGAGTTATTTGAGTGCGATTGCCGAAAGCAAGGAGCTGCATTATGCTGCAATTTACTGCACGCTCTGGCGGGTTGATTTGAAGAATCTAGATATTGTGCGATCTGCTTAGAACTCATGCAAGATAAGCTATTCAAGTGTGAATGGCCTAATGCTAGGCGCCGCAATCTGCAGTAAGTTGTCACACGCTATAACAAGCAGTATCGAGGTCTCTTCATATTCTGCGATCTGCTGCAAACACAAGCGAAATAAGTTATTCAAGTGCGATTGCTTAAAGCAAGGCCTGCACTCTGCTCCGAACTACCGCATGCCTAGACCGGTTGATTTTAAGTATCTAGATATTGTGCGATCTGCTGTGAACTCATGCAAAATAAGCTATTCAAGTGTGAATGGCCTAATGCAAGGCGCCGCAATCTGCAGCAAGTTATCACACGCTATAACGAGCGGTTACGAAGTGTCTTTATATTCTGCGATCTGCCCGCAAACTGAAGCGAAATAAGTTATTCCAGTGCGATTGCCTAAAACAAGGCCTGCACTGCTCTCTGAGCGACTGCATGACTTGACGGGTTGATTTAAAGTATCTAGATATTGTGCGATCTGCTGTGAAGTCCTGCAAAGTAGGTTATTCACGAGTGAACTACCTAATACTAGGCGCCGCACTCTGCAGCAAGTCATCACACGATATAAGAGTAGTATCGAGGTGACTTAATATTCAGCGATCTGCTGCGAACTCAAGCGAAATGAGTTATTCTAGTGGGATTGCCTAAAGCAAGGCCTGCACTCCTCTCCGAGAGACTGCATAACTTGACGGGTTGATTTAAAGTATTTGGATATTGTGCAAACTACTGCGATTTTCATGCAAAGTAGGTTAGTTAAGTGTGAATGGGGTAATGCTAGGCACCGCACTCTGCAGCAAGCTATGGCCCACTATAACGATCAGTGGCGAGGTGTCTTTATATTCAGCGTTCTGCGGCAAACTTGAGCGAAATGAGTTATTTGAGTGCGATTGCCGGAAGCAAGGAGCTGCATTATGCTGCAATTTACTGCACGCTCTGGCGGGTTAATTTAAAGTATTTAGATATTGTGCGGTCTGCTGTGAACTCATGCAAGATAAGCTATTCAAGTGTGAATAGCCTAATGCTAGGCGCCGCAATCTGAAGTAAGTTATCACACGATATAACGAGCAGTATCGAGGTGCCCTTATATCCAGCGATCTGCATAAAACTTAAACGTAATGTGGTATTCATGTGCCATTGAGTAAAGCAAGGAGCTGCACTCTGCTGCAAACTACTGCACGCTCTGGCGGGTTGATTTAAAGTATCTAGATATTGTGCGATCTGCTGTGAACTCAAGCAAGATAAGCTATTCTAGTGTGAATGGCCTAATGCAAGGCGCCTCACTCTGTAGCAAGTTGTCACACGCTATAACAAGCAGTTTCGAGGTGTCTTCATATTCTGCGATCTGCTGCAAAAACACAAGCGAAATAAGTTATTCAAGTGCGATTGCCTAAAGCAAGGCCTGCACTCTGCTCCGAGCTACCACATGCCTAGACCGGTTGATTTTAAGTATCTAGATATTGTGCGATCTGCTGTGAACTCATGCAAAATAAGCTATTCAAGTGTGAATGGCCTAATGCAAGGCGCCGCAATCTGCAGCAAGTTATCACACGCTATAACGAGCGGTTACGAAGTGTCTTTATATTCTGCGATCTGCCCGCAAACTGAAGCGAAATAAGTTATTCCAGTGCGATTGCCTAAAACAAGGCCTGCACTGCTCTCTGAGCGACTGCATGACTTGACGGGTTGATTTAAAGTATCTAGATATTGTGCGATCTGCTGTGACGTCCTGCAAAGTAGGTTATTCACGAGTGAACTACCTAATACTAGGCGCCGCACTCTGCAGCAAGTCATCACACGATATAAGAGTAGTATCGAGGTGACTTAATATTCAGCGATCTGCTGCGAACTCAAGCGAAATGACTTATTCCAGTGGGATTGCCTAAAGCAAGGCCTGCACTCCTCTCCGAGAGACTGCATAACTTGACGGGTTGATTTAAAGTATTTGGATATTGTGCAAACTGCTGCGATTTCATGCAAAGTAGGTTAGTTAAGTGTGAATGGGGTAATGCTAGGCGCCGCACTCTGCAGCAAGCTATGGCGCACTATAACGATCAGTGTCGAGGTGTCTTTATATTCAGCGTTCTGCGGCAAACTTGAGCGAAATGAGTTATTTGAGTGCGATTGCGGGAAGCAAGGAGCTGCATTATGCTGCAATGTACTTCACGCTCTGGCGGGTTGATTTGAAGAAACTAGATATTGTGCGATCTGCTGTGAACTCATGCAAGATAAGCTATTCAAGTGTGAATGGCCTAATGCTAGGCGCCGCAATCTGCAGTAAGTTGTCACACGCTATAACAAGCAGTATCGAGGTGTCATCATATTCTGCGATCTGCTGCAAACACAAGCGAAATAAGTTATTCAAGTGCGATTGCTTAAAGCAAGGCCTGCACTCTGCTCCGAGAGACTGCATAACTTGACGGGTTGATTTAAAGTATCTGGATATTGTGCAAACTGCTGCGATTTCATGCAAAGTAGGTTAGTTAAGTGTGAATGGGGTATAGCTAGGCACCGCACTCTGCAGCAAGCTATCGCCCACTATAACGATCAGTGTCGAGGTGTCTTTATATTCAGCGATCTGTGGCAAACTTGAGCGAAATGAGTTATTTGAGTGCGATTGCCGGAAGCAAGGAGCTGCATTATGCTGCAATTTACTTCACGCTCTGGCGGGTTGATTTGAAGAAACTAGATATTGTGCGATCTGCTGTGAACTCATGCAAGATAAGCTATTCAAGTGTGAATGGCCTAATGCTAGGCGCCGCAATCTGCAGTAAGTTATCACACGATGTAACGAGCAGTATCGAGGTGTCTTTATATTCAGCGATCTGCTGCAAACTCAACCGAAATGAGTTATTTATGTGCGATTGCCTAAAGCAAGGCCTGCACTCCAGTCCGAGCGACTGCATGACTTGACGGGTCAATTTTAAGTATCTAGATATTGTGCAATCTGCTGCGATCTCATGCAAAGTAGGTTAGTCAAGTGTGAATGGCCTAATGCTAGGCACCTCACTCTGCAGCAAGCTATCGCTCACTATAACGAGCAGTATCGATGTGTCTTTATATCCAGCGATCTGTGGCAAACTCAAGCGAAATGAGTTATTCAAGTGCGATTGCCTGAAGCAAGGCGCTGCATTATGCTGCAAACTACTGCACACACTGGCGGGTTGATTTAAAGTAGCTATATATTGTGCGATCTGCTGTAAACTAATGCAAAATCAGCTATTCAAGTGTGAAGCGCTTAATTCAAGGATCAGCACTCTGCAGCAAGTCATCACAAGATATAACGAGTAGTGTCGAGGTGTCTTAATATTCAGCCATCTGGTGCGAACTCAAGCGAAATGAGTTATTCAAGTGAGACTGCCTAAAGCAAGGAGCTGCACTATGAATCAAGCTGCTGCACGCACTGACTGGTTGATTTAAAGTATCTAGATATTGTGTGATCTGCTGCGATCTCATGCAAAATAGGTTATTAAAATTTTAATGGCCTAATGCGAGGCGACGCACTCTGCAGCAAGTTATCACACGATATAACGAGTAGTAGCAAGGTGTCTTTATGTTCCGCGATCTGCTGCAAACTTAAGCGAAATTAGTTATTCAAGTGCGATTGCCTTAAGTAAGGCCAGCACGCTTCACCGGGCTACTGCATGCCTTGACGGGTTAATTGAAAGTAGCTAGATTTTGTGCGATCTGCTGTGAACTCTTGGAAGAAAGGCTATTCAAGTGTAAATGGCCTAATGCAAGGCGCCTCACTCTGCAACAAGTTATCACACGTTATAACGAGCAGTATCGAGGTGTCTTTATATTCCGCGATCTGCTGCAAACTTAAGCGAAATGAGTTATTCAAGTGCGTTTGCCTAAACCAAGGAGCTGAACTCTGCTTCAAGCTACCGCACGCTTAGACGGGTTGATTTAAAAGTATGTAGATATTGTGCAATCTGCTGCGATCTCATGCAAAGTAGGTTATTCAATTGTGAATGGCTTAATGCAAGGCGCCCCACTCTGCAGCAAGTTATCACACGCTATAACGAGCAGTATCGAAGTGTCTATATATTCTGCGATCTGCCAACAAACTCAAGCGAAATGAGTTATTACAGTACGATTGCCTAAAACATGGGCTGCACATTTCTCCGAGCGACTGCATGACTTGACGGGTTGATTTAAAGTATCTAGATATTCTGCGATCTGCTGTGAAGTCCTGCAAAGAAGGTTATTCACGAGTGAACTACCTAATGCTAGGCGCCGCACTCTGCAGCAAGTCATCACAAGATATAACGAGTAGTATCGAGGTGACTTAATATTCAGCGATCTGCTTCGAACTCAAGCTAAATGAGTTATTCAAGTGCAATTGTGTAAAGCAAGGAGCTGCACTCTGCTTTTAGCTACTGCTCGCTCTGACGGGTTGATTTAAAGTATCTAGATATTGTGTGATCATCTGCCATCTCATGCAAAATAGGTTTTTCAATTTTTAATGGCCTAATGCAAGTCGCGGCAATCTGCACCAGGTTATCACACGATGTAACGAGCAGTATCGAGGTGTATTTATATTCAGCGATCTGCTGCAAACTCAACCGAAATGAGTTATTTATGTGCGATTGCCTAAAGCAAGGCCTGCACTCCTGTCTGAGCGACTGCATGACTTGACGGGTTGATTTAAGTATCTAGATATTGTGCAATCTGCTGCGATCTCATGCAAATTAGGTTAGTTAAGTAAGAATGGCCTAATGCTAGGCACCACACTTTGCAGCAAGCTATCTCTCACTATAACGAGCAGTATCGAGGTGTCTTTATATTCAGCAATCTGCTGCAAACTCAAGCGAAATGAGTTATTCAAGTGCGATTGCCTGAAGCAAGGCGCTGCATTATGCCGCAAACTACTGCACACACTGGCGGGTTGATTTAAAGTATCTAGATATTGTGCGATCTGCTGTGAACTCTTGGAAGGTAAGCTATTTAAGTGTAAATTTCCTAATGCTAGGAGCCGCACTCTGCAGCATGTTATGACACGCAAAAACGAGCAGTATCGAGGTGTCTTTAAATTCCGCGATCTGCTGCAAACTTAAGCGAAATAAGTTATTCGAGTCCTATTGCCGGAAGCAAGGACCTGCATTATGCTGCAAACTACTGGGCGCTCTGGCGGGTTGATTTAAAGTATTTAGATATTGTGCGATCTGCTGTGAACTCATGCAAGATAAGCTATTCAAGTGTGAATGGCCTAATGCAAGGCGCCTCACTCTGTAGCAAGTTGTCACACGCTACAACGAGCAGTATCGAGGTGTCTTCATATTCTGCCATGTGCTGCAAACTCAAGCGAAATAAGTTATTCAAGTGCGATTGCCTAAAGCAAGGCCTGCACTCCTCTCCGAGCGACTGCATGACTTGGCGGGTTGATTTAAAGTATTTAGATATTGTGCGATCTGCTGTGAAAACATGCAAAATAAGCTATTCAAGTGTGAATGGCTTAATACAAGGCGCCTCACTCTGTAGCAAATTGTCACACGCTATAACGAGCAGTATCGAGGTGTCTTCATATTCTGTCATCTGCTGCAAACTTAAGCGAAATGAGTTATTCAAGTGAGTTTGCCTAAACCAAGGAGCTGCACTCTGCTTCAAGCAACCGCACAGTTAGACGGGTTGATTTAAATGTGTCTAGATATTGTGCAATCTGCTGCGATCTCATGCAAAGTAGATTATTCAAGTGTGAATGGCTTAATGCAAGGCGCCGCACTCTGTAGCTAGTTATCACACGCTATAACAAGCAGTATCGAAGTGTCTTCATAATCTGCGATCTGTCTGCAAACTCAAGCGAAATGAGTTATTCCAGTGCGATTGTGTAACACAAGGCCAGCACTCTGCTCCAGGCTACTGCATGCCTTGACGGGTTGATTTAAAGTATCTAGATATTGTGCGATCTGCTGTGAACTCTTGGAAGATAAGCTATTCAAGTGTAAATGGCCTAGTGCTAGGAGCCGCACTCTGCAGCAAGTCATCACACGCTGTAACGAGCAGTATCGAAATGTCTTTACATTCTGGGAGCTGCTGCGAACTCAAGCGAAATGAGTTATTCCAGTGGGATTAGCTAAAGCAAGGCCTGCACTCCTCTCCGAGAGACTGCATAACTTGACGGGTTGATTTAAAGTATCAGGATATTGTGCAAACTGCTGCGATTTCATGCAAAGTAGGTTAGTTAAGTGTGAATGGGGTAATGCTAGGCACCGCACTCTGCAGCAAGCTATCGCACACTATAACGATCAGTGTCGAGGTGTCTTTATATTCAGCGATCTGCGGCAAACTTGAGCGAAATGAGTTATTTGAGTGCGATTGCCGGAAGCTAGGAGCTGCATTATGCTGCAATTTACTGCACGCTCTGTCGGGTTAATTTAAAGTATCTAGATATTGTGCGATCTGCTGTGAACTCATGCAAGATAAGCTATTCAAGTGTGAATGGCCTAATGCTAGGCGCCGCAATCTGAAGTAAGTTATCACACGATATAACGAGCAGTATCGAGGTGTCGTTATATCCAGCGATCTGCATCAAACTTAAACGTAATGTGGTATTCATGTGCGATTGCGTAAAGCAAGGAGCTGCACTCTGCTGCAAACTACTGCACGCTCTGGCGGGTTGATTTAAAGTATCTAGATATTGTGCGATCTGCTGTGAACTCAAGCAAGATAAGCTATTCTAGTGTGAATGGCTTAATGCAAGGCGCCTCACTCTGTAGCAAGTTGTCACACGCTATAACAAGCAGTATCGAGGTGTCTTCATATTCTGCGATCTGCTGCAAACACAAGCGAAATAAGTTATTCAAGTGCGATTGCCTAAAGCAAGGCCTGCACTCTGCTCCGAGCTACCGCATGCCTAGACCGGTTGATTTTAAGTATCTAGATATTGTGCGATCTGCTGTGAACTCATGCAAAATAAGCTATTCAAGTGTGAATGGTCTAATGCAAGTCGCCGCAATCTGCAGCAAGTTATCACACGCTATAACGAGCGGTTACGAAGTGTCTTTATATTCTGCGATCTGCCCGCAAACTGAAGCGAAATAAGTTATTCCAGTGCAATTGCCTAAACCAAGGCTGCACTGCTCTCTGAGCGACTGCATGACTTGACGGGTTGATTTAAAGTATCTAGATATTGTGCGATCTGCTGTGAAGTCCTACAAAGTAGGTTATTCACGAGTGAACTACCTAATACTAGGCGCCGCACTCTGCAGCAAGTCATCACACGATATAAGAGTAGTATCGAGGTGACTTAATATTCAGCGATCTGCTGCGAACTCAAGCGAAATGAGTTATTCCAGTGGGATTGCCTAAAGCAAGGCCTACACTCCTCTCCGAGAGACTGCATAACTTGACAGGTTGATTTAAAGTATTTGGATATTGTGCAAACTGCTGCGATTTCATGCAAAGTAGGTTAGTTAAGTGTGAATGGGGTAATGCTAGGCACCGCACTCTGCAGCAAGCTATGGCGCACTATAACGATCAGTGTCGAGGTGTCTTCATATTCAGCGTTCTGCGGCAAACTTGAGCGAAATGAGTTATTTGAGTGCGATTGCCGGAAGCAAGGAGCTGCATTATGCTGCAATTTACTGCACGCTCTGGCGGGTTAATTTAAAGTATTTAGATATTGTGCGATCTGCTGTGAACTCAAGCAAGATAAGCTATTCTAGTGTGAATGGCTTAATGCAAGGCGCCTCACTCTGTAGCAAGTTGTCACACGCTATAACAAGCAGTATCGAGGTGTCTTCATATTCTGCGATCTGCTGCAAACACAAGCGAAATAAGTTATTCAAGTGCGATTGCCTAAAGCAAGGCCTGCACTCTGCTCCGAGCTGCCGCATGCCTAGACCGGTTGATTTTAAGTATCTAGATATTGTGCGATCTGCTGTGAACTCATGCAAAATAAGCTATTCAAGTGTGAATGGCCTAATGCAAGGCGCCGCAATCTGCAGCAAGTTATCACACGCTATAACGAGCGGTTACGAAGTGTCTTTATATTCTGCGATCTGCCGCAAACTGAAGCGAAATAAGTTATTCCAGTGCGATTGCCTAAAACAAGGCCTGCACTGCTCTCTGAGCGACTGCATGACTTGACGGGTTGATTTAAAGTATCTAGATATTGTGCGATCTGCTGTGAAGTCCTGCAAAGTAGGTTATTCACGAGTGAACTACCTAATACTAGGCGCCGCACTCTGCAGCAAGTCATCACACGATATAAGAGTAGTATCGAGGTGACTTAATATTCAGCGATCTGCTGCGAACTCAAGCGAAATGAGTTATTCCAGTGGGATTGCCTAAAGCAAGGCCTGCACTCCTCTCCGAGAGACTGCATAACTTGACGGGTTGATTTAAAGTATTTGGATATTGTGCAAACTGCTGCGATTTCATGCAAAGTAGGTTAGTTAAGTGTGAATGGGGTAATGCTAGGCACCGCACTCTGCAGCAAGCTATGGCGCACTATAACGATCAGTGTCGAGGTGTCTTTATATTCAGCGTTCTGCGGCAAACTTGAGCGAAATGAGTTATTTGAGTGCGATTGCCGGAAGCAAGGAGCTGCATTATGCTGCAATTTACTGCACGCTCTGGCGGGTTGATTTGAAGAATCTAGATATTGTGTGATCTGCTGTGAACTCATGCAAGATAAGCTATTCAAGTGTGAATGGCCTAATGCTAGGCGCCGCAATCTGAAGTAAGTTATCACACGATATAACGAGCAGTATCGAGGTGTCGTTATATCCAGCGATCTGCATCAAACTTAAACGTAATGTGGTATTCATGTGCGATTGCGTAAAGCAAGGAGCTGCACTCTGCTGCAAACTCCTGCACGCTCTGGCGGGTTGATTTAAAGTATCTAGATATTGTGCGATCTGCTGTGAACTCAAGCAAGATAAGCTATTCTAGTGTGAATGGCTTAATGCAAGGCGCCTCACTCGGTAGCAAGTTGTCACACGCTATAACAAGCAGTATCGAGGTGTCTTCATATTCTGCGATCTGCTGCAAACACAAGCGAAATAAGTTATTCAAGTGCGATTGCCTAAAGCAAGGCCTGCACTCTGCTCCGAGCTACCGCATGCCTAGACCGGTTGATTTTAAGTATCTGGATATTGTGCGATCTGCTGTGAACTCATGCAAAATAAGCTATTCAAGTGTGAATGGCCTAATGCTAGGCACCGCACTCTGCAGCAAGCTATGGCGCACTATAACGATCAGTGTCGAGGTGTCTTTATATTCAGCGTTCTGCGGCAAACTTGAGCGAAATGAGTTATTTGAGTGCGATTGCCGGAAGCAAGGAGCTGCATTATGCTGCAATTTACTGCACGCTCTGGCGGGTTGATTTGAAGAATCTAGATATTGTGTGATCTGCTGTGAACTCATGCAAGATAAGCTATTCAAGTGTGAATGGCCTAATGCTAGGCGCCGCAATCTGAAGTAAGTTATCACACGATATAACGAGCAGTATCGAGGTGTCGTTATATCCAGCGATCTGCATCAAACTTAAACGTAATGTGGTATTCATGTGCGATTGCGTAAAGCAAGGAGCTGCACTCTGCTGCAAACTGCTGCACGCTCTGGCGGGTTGATTTAAAGTATCTAGATATTGTGCGATCTGCTGTGAACTCAAGCAAGATAAGCTATTCTAGTGTGAATGGCTTAATGCAAGGCGCCTCACTCGGTAGCAAGTTGTCACACGCTATAACAAGCAGTATCGAGGTGTCTTCATATTCTGCGATCTGCTGCAAACACAAGCGAAATAAGTTATTCAAGTGCGATTGCCTAAAGCAAGGCCTGCACTCTGCTCCGAGCTACCGCATGCCTAGACCGGTTGATTTTAAGTATCTGGATATTGTGCGATCTGCTGTGAACTCATGCAAAATAAGCTATTCAAGTGTGAATGGCCTAATGCTAGGCACCGCACTCTGCAGCAAGCTATGGCGCTTTATAACGATCAGTGTCGAGGTGTCTTTATATTCAGCGTTCTGCGGCAAACTTGAGCGAAATGAGTTATTTGAGTGCGATTGCCGAAAGCAAGGAGCTGCATTATGCTGCAATTTACTGCACGCTCTGGCGGGTTGATTTGAAGAATCTAGATATTGTGCGATCTGCTTAGAACTCATGCAAGATAAGCTATTCAAGTGTGAATGGCCTAATGCTAGGCGCCGCAATCTGCAGTAAGTTGTCACACGCTATAACAAGCAGTATCGAGGTCTCTTCATATTCTGCGATCTGCTGCAAACACAAGCGAAATAAGTTATTCAAGTGCGATTGCTTAAAGCAAGGCCTGCACTCTGCTCCGAACTACCGCATGCCTAGACCGGTTGATTTTAAGTATCTAGATATTGTGCGATCTGCTGTGAACTCATGCAAAATAAGCTATTCAAGTGTGAATGGCCTAATGCAAGGCGCCGCAATCTGCAGCAAGTTATCACACGCTATAACGAGCGGTTACGAAGTGTCTTTATATTCTGCGATCTGCCCGCAAACTGAAGCGAAATAAGTTATTCCAGTGCGATTGCCTAAAACAAGGCCTGCACTGCTCTCTGAGCGACTGCATGACTTGACGGGTTGATTTAAAGTATCTAGATATTGTGCGATCTGCTGTGAAGTCCTGCAAAGTAGGTTATTCACGAGTGAACTACCTAATACTAGGCGCCGCACTCTGCAGCAAGTCATCACACGATATAAGAGTAGTATCGAGGTGACTTAATATTCAGCGATCTGCTGCGAACTCAAGCGAAATGAGTTATTCTAGTGGGATTGCCTAAAGCAAGGCCTGCACTCCTCTCCGAGAGACTGCATAACTTGACGGGTTGATTTAAAGTATTTGGATATTGTGCAAACTACTGCGATTTCATGCAAAGTAGGTTAGTTAAGTGTGAATGGGGTAATGCTAGGCACCGCACTCTGCAGCAAGCTATGGCCCACTATAACGATCAGTGGCGAGGTGTCTTTATATTCAGCGTTCTGCGGCAAACTTGAGCGAAATGAGTTATTTGAGTGCGATTGCCGGAAGCAAGGAGCTGCATTATGCTGCAATTTACTGCACGCTCTGGCGGGTTAATTTAAAGTATTTAGATATTGTGCGGTCTGCTGTGAACTCATGCAAGATAAGCTATTCAAGTGTGAATAGCCTAATGCTAGGCGCCGCAATCTGAAGTAAGTTATCACACGATATAACGAGCAGTATCGAGGTGCCCTTATATCCAGCGATCTGCATAAAACTTAAACGTAATGTGGTATTCATGTGCCATTGAGTAAAGCAAGGAGCTGCACTCTGCTGCAAACTACTGCACGCTCTGGCGGGTTGATTTAAAGTATCTAGATATTGTGCGATCTGCTGTGAACTCAAGCAAGATAAGCTATTCTAGTGTGAATGGCCTAATGCAAGGCGCCTCACTCTGTAGCAAGTTGTCACACGCTATAACAAGCAGTTTCGAGGTGTCTTCATATTCTGCGATCTGCTGCAAACACAAGCGAAATAAGTTATTCAAGTGCGATTGCCTAAAGCAAGGCCTGCACTCTGCTCCGAGCTACCACATGCCTAGACCGGTTGATTTTAAGTATCTAGATATTGTGCGATCTGCTGTGAACTCATGCAAAATAAGCTATTCAAGTGTGAATGGCCTAATGCAAGGCGCCGCAATCTGCAGCAAGTTATCACACGCTATAACGAGCGGTTACGAAGTGTCTTTATATTCTGCGATCTGCCCGCAAACTGAAGCGAAATAAGTTATTCCAGTGCGATTGCCTAAAACAAGGCCTGCACTGCTCTCTGAGCGACTGCATGACTTGACGGGTTGATTTAAAGTATCTAGATATTGTGCGATCTGCTGTGACGTCCTGCAAAGTAGGTTATTCACGAGTGAACTACCTAATACTAGGCGCCGCACTCTGCAGCAAGTCATCACACGATATAAGAGTAGTATCGAGGTGACTTAATATTCAGCGATCTGCTGCGAACTCAAGCGAAATGACTTATTCCAGTGGGATTGCCTAAAGCAAGGCCTGCACTCCTCTCCGAGAGACTGCATAACTTGACGGGTTGATTTAAAGTATTTGGATATTGTGCAAACTGCTGCGATTTCATGCAAAGTAGGTTAGTTAAGTGTGAATGGGGTAATGCTAGGCGCCGCACTCTGCAGCAAGCTATGGCGCACTATAACGATCAGTGTCGAGGTGTCTTTATATTCAGCGTTCTGCGGCAAACTTGAGCGAAATGAGTTATTTGAGTGCGATTGCGGGAAGCAAGGAGCTGCATTATGCTGCAATGTACTTCACGCTCTGGCGGGTTGATTTGAAGAAACTAGATATTGTGCGATCTGCTGTGAACTCATGCAAGATAAGCTATTCAAGTGTGAATGGCCTAATGCTAGGCGCCGCAATCTGCAGTAAGTTGTCACACGCTATAACAAGCAGTATCGAGGTGTCATCATATTCTGCGATCTGCTGCAAACACAAAGCGAAATAAGTTATTCAAGTGCGATTGCTTAAAGCAAGGCCTGCACTCTGCTCCGAGAGACTGCATAACTTGACGGGTTGATTTAAAGTATCTGGATATTGTGCAAACTGCTGCGATTTCATGCAAAGTAGGTTAGTTAAGTGTGAATGGGGTATAGCTAGGCACCGCACTCTGCAGCAAGCTATCGCCCACTATAACGATCAGTGTCGAGGTGTCTTTATATTCAGCGATCTGTGGCAAACTTGAGCGAAATGAGTTATTTGAGTGCGATTGCCGGAAGCAAGGAGCTGCATTATGCTGCAATTTACTTCACGCTCTGGCGGGTTGATTTGAAGAAACTAGATATTGTGCGATCTGCTGTGAACTCATGCAAGATAAGCTATTCAAGTGTGAATGGCGTAATGCTAGGCGCTGCAATCTGAAGTAAGTTATCACACGATATAACGAGCAGTATCGAGGTGTCGTTATATCCAGCGATCTGCATCAAACTTAAACGAAATGTGGCATTCATGTGCGATTGCATAAAGCAAGGAGCTGCACTCTGCTGCGAACTACTGCACGCTCTGGCGGGTTGTTTTAAAGTATCTAGATATTGTGCGATCTGCTGTGAACTCAAGCAAGATAAGCTATTCTAGTGTGAATGGCTTAATGCAAGGCGCCTCACTCTGTAGTAAGTTGTCACACGCTATAACAAGCAGTATCGAGGTGTTTTCATATTCTGCGATCTGCTGCAAACACAAGCGAAATAAGTTATTCAAGTGCGATTGCTTAAAGCAAGGCCTGCACTCTGCTCCGAACTACCGCATGCCTAGACCGGTTGATTTTAAGTATCTAGATATTGTGCGATCTGCTGTGAACTCATGCAAAATAAGCTATTCAAGTGTGAATGGCCTAATGCAAGGCGCCGCAATCTGCAGCAAGTTATCACACGCTATAACGAGCGGTTACGAAGTGTCTTTATATTCTGCGATCTGCCCGCAAACTGAAGCGAAATAAGTTATTCCAGTGCGATTGCCTAAAACAAGGCCTGCACTGCTCTCTGAGCGACTGCATGACTTGACGGGTTGATTTAAAGTATCTAGATATTGTGCGATCTGCTGTGAAGTCCTGCAAAGTAGGTTATTCACGAGTGAACTACCTAATACTAGGCGCCGCACTCTGCAGCAAGTCATCACACGATATAAGAGTAGTATCGAGGTGACTTAATATTCAGCGATCTGCTGCGAACTCAAGCGAAATGAGTTATTCTAGTGGGATTGCCTAAAGCAAGGCCTGCACTCCTCTCCGAGAGACTGCATAACTTGACGGGTTGATTTAAAGTATTTGGATATTGTGCAAACTACTGCGATTTCATGCAAAGTAGGTTAGTTAAGTGTGAATGGGGGTAATGCTAGGCACCGCACTCTGCAGCAAGCTATGGCCCACTATAACGATCAGTGGCGAGGTGTCTTTATATTCAGCGTTCTGCGGCAAACTTGAGCGAAATGAGTTATTTGAGTGCGATTGCCGGAAGCAAGGAGCTGCATTATGCTGCAATTTACTGCACGCTCTGGCGGGTTAATTTAAAGTATTTAGATATTGTGCGGTCTGCTGTGAACTCATGCAAGATAAGCTATTCAAGTGTGAATAGCCTAATGCTAGGCGCCGCAAATCTGAAGTAAGTTATCACACGATATAACGAGCAGTATCGAGGTGCCCTTATATCCAGCGATCTGCATAAAACTTAAACGTAATGTGGTATTCATGTGCCATTGAGTAAAGCAAGGAGCTGCACTCTGCTGCAAACTACTGCACGCTCTGGCGGGTTGATTTAAAGTATCTAGATATTGTGCGATCTGCTGTGAACTCAAGCAAGATAAGCTATTCTAGTGTGAATGGCCTAATGCAAGGCGCCTCACTCTGTAGCAAGTTGTCACACGCTATAACAAGCAGTTTCGAGGTGTCTTTCATATTCTGCGATCTGCTGCAAACACAAGCGAAATAAGTTATTCAAGTGCGATTGCCTAAAGCAAGGCCTGCACTCTGCTCCGAGCTACCACATGCCTAGACCGGTTGATTTTAAGTATCTAGATATTGTGCGATCTGCTGTGAACTCATGCAAAATAAGCTATTCAAGTGTGAATGGCCTAATGCAAGGCGCCGCAATCGGCAGCAAGTTATCACACGCTATAATGAGCAAATGCGAACTGTCTTTATATTCTGCGATCAGCCCGCAAACTCAAGCGAAATTAGTCATTCCAGTGCGATTGCCTAAAACGAGGCCTGCACTCCTCTCCGAGCGACTGCATGACTTGACGGGTTGATTTAAAGTATCTAGATATTGTGCGATCTGCTGTGAAGTCCTGCAAAGCACGAGTGATTCACGAGTACCTAATAATACTAGGCGCCGCACTCTGCAGCAAGTCATCACACGATATAACGAGTAGTATTGAGGTGACTTAATATTCAGCGATCTGCTGCAAACTCAAGCGAAATGAGTTATTCCAGTGGGATTGCCTAAAGCAAGGCCTGCACTCCTCTCCGAGAGACTGCATAACTTGACGGATTGATTTAAAGTATTTGGATATTGTGCAAACTGCTGCGATTTCATGCAAAGTAGGTTAGTTAAGTGTGAATGGGGTAATGCTAGGCACCGCACTCTGCAGCAAGCTATGGCGCACTATAACGATCAGTGTCGAGGTGTCTTTATATTCAGCGTTCTGCGGCAAACTTGAGCGAAATGAGTTATTTGAGTGCGATTGCCGGAAGCAAGGAGCTGCATCATGCTGCAATTTACTGCACGCTCTGGCGGATTGATTTAAATAATCTAGATATTGTGCGATCTGCTGTGAACTCATGCAAGATAAGCTATTCAAGTGTGAATGGCCTAATGCTAGGCGCCGCAATCTGCAGTAAGTTATCACACGATATAACGAGCAGTATCGAGGTGTCGTTATATCCAGCGATCTGCATCAAACTTAAACGTAATGTGGTATTCATGTGCGATTGCGTAAAGCAAGGAGCTGCACTCTGCTGCAAACTACTGCACGCTCTGGCGGGTTGATTTAAAGTATCTAGATATTGTGCGATCTGCTGTGAACTCAAGCAAGATAAGCTATTCTAGTGTGAATGGCTTAATGCAAGGCGCCTCACTCTGTAGTAAGTTGTCACACGCTATAACAAGCAGTATCGAGGTGTTTTCATATTCTGCGATCTGCTGCAAACACAAGCGAAATAAGTTATTCAAGTGCGATTGCTTTAAGCAAGGTCTGCACTCTGCTCCGAGCTACCGCATGCCTAGACCGGTTGATTTTAAGTATCTAGATATTGTGCGATCTGCTGTGAACTCATGCAAAATAAGCTATTCAAGTGTAAATGGCCTAATGCAAGGTGCCGCAATCTGCAGCAAGTTATCACACGCTATAACGAGCGGATACGAAGTGTCTTTATATTCTGCGATCTGCCCGCAAACTGAAGCGAAGTAAGTTATTCCAGTGCGATTGCCTAAAACAAGGCCTGCACTGCTCTCTGAGCGACTGCATGACTTGACGGGTTGATTTAAAGTATCTAGATATTGTGCGATCTGCTGTGAAGTCCTGCAAAGTACGTTATTCACGAGTGAACTACCTAATACTAGGCGCCGCACTCTCAGCAAGTCATCACACGATATAGGAGTAGTATCGAAGTGACTTAATATTCAGCGATCTACTGCGAACTCAGGCGAAATGAGTTATTCCAGTGCGATTGCCTAAAACAAGGCCTGCACTGCTCTCTGAGCGACTGCATGACTTGACGGGTTGATTTAAAGTATCTAGATATTGTGCGATCTGCTGTGAAGTCCTGCAAAGTAGGTTAGTTAAGTGTGAATGGGGTATAGCAAGGCACCGCACTCTGCAGCAATCTATCGCCCACTATAACGATCAGTGTCGAGGTGTCTTTATATTCAGCGATCTGTGGCAAACTTGAGCGAAATGAGTTATTTGAGTGCGATTGCCGGAAGCAAGGAGCTGCATTATGCTGCAATTTACTGCACGCTCTGGCGGGTTAATTTAAAGTATCTAGATATTGTGCGATCTGCTGTGAACTCATGCAAGATAAAATATTCAAGTGTGAATGGCCTAATGCTAGGCGCTGCAATCTGAAGTAAGTTATCACACGATATAACGAGCAGTATCGAGGTGTCGTTATATCCAGCGATCTGCATCAAACTTAAACGAAATGTGGTATTCATGTGCGATTGCATAAAGCAAGGAGCTGCACTCTGCTGCAAACTACTGCACGCTCTGGCGGGTTGATTTAAAGTATCTAGATATTGTGCGATCTGCTGTGAACTCAAGCAAGATAAGCTATTCTAGTGTGAATGGCCTAATGCAAGGCGCCTCACTCTGTAGCAAGTTGTCACACGCTATAACAAGCAGTATCGAGGTGTTTTCATATTTTGCGATCTGCTGCTAACACAAGCGAAATAAGTTATTCCAGTGCGATTGCCTAAAACAAGGCCTGCACTGCTCTCTGAGCGACTGCATGACTTGACGGGTTGATTTAAAGTATCTAGATATTGTGAGATCTGCTGTGAAGTCCTGCAAAGTCGGTTATTCACGAGTGAAATACCTAATACTAGGCGCCGCACTCTGCAGCAAGTCATCACACGATATAAGAGTAGTATCGAGGTGACTTAATATTCAGCGATCTGCTGCGAACTCAAGCGAAATGAGTTATTCAAGTGCAATTGCCTAAAGCAAGGAGCTGCACTCTGCTTTTAGCTACTGCACGCTTTGACGGGTTGATTTAAAGTATCTAGATATTGTGTGATCATCTGCCATCTCATGCAAAATAGGTTATTCAATTTTTAATGGCCTAATGCAAGGCGCCTCAATCTGCAGCAAGTTATCACACGATATAGCGAGCAGTATCGAGGTGTCTTTACATTCTGGGATCTGCTGCGAACTCAAGCGAAATGAGTTATTCCAGTGGGATTGCCTAAAGCAAGGCCTGCACTCCTCTCCGAGAGACTGCATAACTTGACGGGTTGATTTAAAGTATTTGGATATTGTGCAAACTGCTGCGATTTCATGCAAAGTAGGTTAGTTTAGTGTGAATGGGGTAATGCTAGGCACCGCACTCTGCAGCAAGCTATGGCGCACTATAACGATCAGTGTCAAGGTGTCTTTATATTCAGCGTTCTGCGGCAAACTTGAGCGAAATGAGTTATTCTAGTGCGATTGCCGGAAGCAAGGAGCTGCATTATGCTGCAATTTACTGCACGCTCTGGCGGGTTGATTTAAAGAATCTAGATATTGTGCGATCTGCTGTGAACTCATGCAAGATAACCTATTCAAGTGTGAATGGCCTAATGCTAGGCGCCGCAATCTGCAGTAAGTTATCACACGATATAACGAGCAGTATCGAGGTGTCGATATATCCAGCGATCTGCATCAAACTTAAACGAAATGTGGTATTCATGTGCGATTGCCTAAAGCAAGGAGCTGCACTCTGCTGCAAACTACTGCACGCTCTGGCGGGTCGATTTAAAGTATCTAGATATTGTGCGATCTGCTGTGAACTCAAGCAGGATAAGCTATTCTAGTGTGAATGGCTTAATGCAAGGCGCCTCACTCTTTAGCAAGTTGTCACGCGCTATAACAAGCAGTATCGAGGTGTCTTCATATTCTGCGATCTGCTGCAAACACAAGCGAAATAAGTTATTCAAGTGCGATTGCCTAAAGCAAGGCCTGCACTCTGCTCCGAGCTACCGCATGCCTAGACCGGTTGATTTAAAGTATTTAGATATTGTGCGATCTGCTGTGAACTCATGCAAGATAAGCTATTCAAGTGTGAATGGCCTAATGCAAGGCGCCTCACTCTGAAGCAAGTTGTCACACGCTACAACGAGCAGTATCGAGGTGCCTTTATATTCCGCGATCAGCTGCAAACTCAAGCGAAATAAGTTATTCAAGTGCGATTGCCTAAAGTAAGGCCTGCACTCCTCTCCGAGCGACTGCATGACTTGACGGGTTTATTTAAAGTATTTAGATATTGTGCGATCTGCTGTGAAAACATGCAAAATAAGCTATTCAAGTGTGAATGGCTTAATGCAAGGCGCACCACTCTTCAGGAAGTTATTACAGGCTATAACGAGCACTATCGAGGTGTCTTTATATTCCGCGATCTGCTGCAAACTTAAGCGAAATGAGTTATTCAAGTGCGATTGCCTTAAGTAACGCCAGCACTCTGCTCCGGGCTACTGCATGCCTTGACGGGTTAATTTAAAGTATCTAGACTTTATGCGATCTGCTATGAACTCTTGGAAGATAAGCTATTTAAGTGTGAATGGCTTAATGCAAGGCGCCTCACTCTGTAGCAAATTGTCACACGCTATAACGAGCAGTATCGAGGTGTCTTCATATTCTGCCATCTGCTGCAAACTTAAGCGAAATGAGTTATTCAAGTGCGTTTGCCTAAACCAAGGAGCTGCACTCTGCTACAAGCTACCGCACAGTTAGACGGGTTGATTTAAATGTATCTAGATATTGTGCAATCTGCTGCGATCTCATGCAAACTACTGCATGCGTTGACGGGTTGATTTAAAGTATCTAGATATTGTGCGATCTGCTGTGAACTCTTGGAAGAAAAGCTATTCAAGTGTAAATGGCCTAATGCTAGGAGCCGCACTCTGCAGCAAGTCATCACACGCTGTAACGAGCAGTATCGAAATGTCTTTACATTCTGGGATCTGCTGCGAACTCAAGCGAAATGAGTTATTCCAGTGGGATTGCCTAAAGCAAGGCCTTCACTCCTCTCCGAGAGACTGCATAACTTGACGGGTTGATTTAAAGTATCTGGATATTGTGCAAACTGCTGCGATTTCATGCAAAGTAGGTTAGTTAAGTGTGAGTGGGGTAATGCTAGGCACCGCACTCTGCAGCAAGCTATGGCACACTATAACGATCAGTGAAGAGGTGTCTTTATATTCAGCGATCTGCGGCAAACTTGAGCGAAATGAGTTATTTGAGTGCGATTGCCGGAAGAAAGGAGCTGCAATTTACTGCACGCTCTGGCGGGTTGATTTAAAGAATCTAGATATTGAGCGATCTGCTGTGAACTCATGCAAGATAAGCTATTCAAGTGTGAATGGCCTAATGCTAGGCGCCCCAATCTGCAGTAAGTTATCACACGATATAACGAGCAGTATCGAGGTGTCGTTATATCCAGCGATCTGCATCAAACTTAAACGAAACGTGGTATTCATGTGCGATTGCCTAAAGCAAGGAGCTGCACTCTGCTGCAAACTACTGCACGCTCTGGCGGGTTGATTTAAAGAATCTAGATATTGTGCGATCTGCTGTGAACTCAAGCAAGATAAGCTATTCTAGTGTGAATGGCCTAATGCAAGGCGCCTCACTCTGTAGCAAGTTGTCACACGCTATAACAAGCAGTATCGAGGTGTCTTCATATTCTGCGATCTGCTGCAAACACAAGCGAAATAAGTTATTCAAGTGCGATTGCCTAAAGCAAGGCCTGCACTCTGCTCCGAGCTACCGCATGCCTAGACCGGTTGTTTTTAAGTATCTAGATATTGTGCGATCTGCTGTGAACTCATGCAAAATAAGCTATTCAAGTGTGAATGGCCTAATGCAAGGCACCGCAATCTGCAGCAAGTTATCACACGCTATAACGAGCGGATACGAAGTGTCTTTATATTCTGCGATCTGCCCGCAAACTGAAGCGAAGTAAGTTATTCCAGTGCGATTGCCTAAAACAAGGCCTGCACTGCTCTCTGAGCGACTGCATGACTTGACGGGTTGATTTAAAGTATCTAGATATTGTGCGATCTGCTGTGAAGTCCTGCAAAGTACGTTATTCACGAGTGAACTACCTAATACTAGGCGCCGCACTCTCAGCAAGTAATCACACGATATAAGAGTACTATCGAGGTGACTTAATATTCAGCGATCTGCAGCGAACTCAAGCGAAATGAGTTATTCAAGTGCAATTGCCTAAAGCAAGGAGCTGCACTCTGCTTTTAGCTACTGCACGCTCTGACGGGTTGATTTAAAGTATCTAGATATTGTGTGATCATCTGCCATCTCATGCAAAATAGGTTATTCAATTTTTAATGGCCTAATGCAAGGTGCCTCAATCTGCAGCAAGTTATCACACGATATAGCGAGCAGTATCGAGGTGTCTTTATATTCAGCGATCTGCTGCACACTCAACCGAAATGAGTTATTTATGTGCGATTGCCTAAAGCAAGGCCTGCACTCCTCTCCGGGCGACTGCGTGACTTGACGGGTTGATTTAAAGTATCTAGATATTGTGCAATCTGCCTCGATCTCATGCAAAGTAGGTTAGTTAAGTGTGAATGGACTAATGCTAGGCACCTCACTCTGAAGCAAGCAATCGCTCACTATAACGAGCAGTATCGAGGAGTCATTATATTCAGCGATATGCTGCAAACTCAAGCGAAATGAGTTATTCAAGTGCGATTGCCTGAAGCAAGGCACTGCATTATGCTGCAAACTACTGCACCCACTGGCGGGTTGATTTAAAGTATCTAGATATTGTGTGATCTGCTGTAGACTAATGCAAAATCAGCTATTCAAGTGTGAATGGCTTAGTGCAAGGATCAGCACTCTGCAGCAAGTCATCACACGATATAACGAGTAGTATCGAGGTGTCTTAATATTCAGCGATCTGCTGCGAACTCAAGCGAAATGAGTTATTCCATTGCGATTGCTTAAAACAAGGCCTGCACTGCTCTCCGAGCGTCTGCAAGACTTCACGGGTTGATTTAAAGTATCTAGATATTGTGCGATCTGCTGTGAAGTCCTGCAAAGTAGGTTAGTTAAGTGTGAATGGCCTAATGCTAGGCACCGCACTCTGCAACAAGCGATCGCTCTTTATAACGCGCAGTATCGAGGTGTCTTTATATTCAGCGATCTGCTGCAAACTCAAGCGAAATGAGTTATTCAAGTGCAATTGCCTAAAACAAGGAGCTGCACTCTGCTTTTAGCAACTGCACACACTGGCAGGTTGAATTAAAGGGTCTAGATATTGTGCGATCTGCTGTAGACTAATGCAAAATCAGCTATTCAAGTGAAAATGGCTTAATGCAAGGATCAGCACTCTGCAGCAAGTCATCACACGATATAACGAGTAGTATCGAGGTGTCTTAATATTCAGCGATCTGCTGCGAACTCAAGCGAAATGAGTTATTCAAGTGCGATTGCCTGAAGCAAGGCGCTGCATTATGCTGCAAACTACTGCACACACTGGCGGGTTGAATTAAAGTATCTAGATATTGTGTGATCAACTGTAGATTCATGCAAAATCAGCTATTCAAGTGTGAATTGCTTAATGCAAGGATCAGCACTCTGCAGCAAGTTATCACACGATATAACGAGCAGTATCGAGGTGTCGTTATATCCAGCGATCTGCATCAAACTTAACCGAAATGTGGTATTCATGTGCGATTGCCTAAAGCAAGGAGCTGCACTCTGCTGCAAACTACTGCACCCTCTGGCGGGTGTAATTAAAGTATCTAGATAATGTGCAATCTGCTGTGAACTCATGCAAGATAAGCTATTCCAGTGTGAATGGCCTAATGCAAGGCGCCTCACTCTGTAGCAAGTTGTCTCACGCTATAACGAGCAGTATCGAGGTGTCTTCATATTCTGCGATCTGCTGCAAACACAAGCGAAATAAGTTATTCAAGTGCGATTACCTAAAGCAAGGCCTGCACTCCTCTCCGAGCGACTACATGACTTGACGGGTTGATTTAAAGTATCTAGATATTGTGCGATCTGCTCTGAAGTCCTGCAAAGTAGGTTATTCACGAGTGAACTACCTAATGCTAGGCGCCGCACTCTGCTGCAAGTCATCACACGATATAACGAGTATTATCGAGGTGACCTAATATTCAGCTATCTGCTGCCAACTTAAGCGAAATGAGTTATTCAAGTGCAATTGCCTAGAGCAAGGAGCTGCACACTGCTTTTAGCTACTGCACGCTCTGACGGGTTGATTTAAAGTATCTAAATATTGTGTGATCATCTGCCATCTCATGCAAATTAGGTTATTCAATATTTAATGGCCTAATGCAAAGCGCCACAATCTGCAGCAAGTTATCACACGATATAACGAGCAGTATCGAGGTGTCTTTATATTCAGTGATCTGCTGCAAACTCAACCGAAATGAGTTATTTATGTGCGATTGTCTAAAGCAAGGCCTGCACTCGTCTCCGAGCGACTGCATGACTTGACGGGTTGATTTAAAGTATCTAGATATTGTGCAATCTGCTGCGATCTCATGCAAAGTAGGTTAGTTAAGTGTGAATGGCCTAATGCTAGGCACCGCACTCAGCAGCAAGCTATCGCACACTATAACGAGCAGTATCGAGGTGTCTTTATATCCAGCGATCTGCTGCAAACTCAAGCGAAATGAGGTATTCAAGTGCGATTGCCTGAAGCAAGGCGCTGCATTATGCTGCAAACTACTGCACACACTGGCGGGTTGATTTAAAGTATCTAGATATTGTGCGATCTGCTGTTGACTAATGCAAAATCAGCTATTCAAGTGTGAATGGCTTAATGCAAGGATCTGCACTCTGCAGCAAGTCATCACACGATATAACGAGTGGTATCGAGGTGTCTTAATATTCAGCGATCTGCTGCGAACTCAAGCGAAATGCGTTATTCAAGTGCGTTTGCCTAAACCAAGGAGCTGCACTCTGCTTCAAGCTACCGCACGGTTAGACGGGTTGATTTAAAAGTATCTAGATATTGTGCAATCTGCTGCAATCTCATGCAAAGTAGGTTATTCAAGTGTGAATGGCTTAATGCAAGGCGCCGAAATCTGCAGCAAGTCATCACACGCTATAACGAGCAGTATCGAAGTGTGTTTACATTCTGGGATCTGCTGCGAACTCAAGCGAAATGAGTTATTCCAGTGCGATTGCCTAAAACAAGGCCTGCACTGCTCTCCGAGCGACTGTATGACTTGACGGGTTGATTTAATGTATCTAGATATTGTGCAATCTGCTGTGAACTCTTGGAAGATAAGCTATTTAAGTGAGAATGGCCTAATGCTAGGCACCGCACTCTGCAGCAAGCTATCGCTCACTATAACGAGTAGTATCGAGGTGACTTAATATTCAGCGATCTGCTTCGAACTCAAGCGAAATGAGTTGTTCAAGTGCGATTGCCTGAAGCAAGGCTCTGCATTATGCTGCAAACTACTGCACACACTGGCGGGTCGATTTAAAGTATCTAGATATTGTGCGATCTGCCGTAGACTATTGCAAAATCAGCTATTCAAGTGTGAATGGCTTTATGCAAGGATCAGCACTCTGCAGCAAGTCATCACACTATATAACGAGTAGTATCGAGGTGTCTTAATATTCAGCGATCTGCTGGGAACTCAAGCGAAATGAGTTATTCAAGTGCGATTGCCTAAAGCAAGGAGCTGCACTCTGATGCAAGCTGCTGCACGCACTGACTGGTTGATTTAAAGTATCTAGAGATTGTGTGATCTGCTGCGATCTCATGCAAAATAGGTTATTAAAATTTTAATGGCCTAATGCTAGGCGACGCACTCTGCAACAAGTTATCACACGTTATAACGAGCAGTATCGAGGTGTCCTTATAGTCCGCGATCTGCTGCAAACTTAAGCGAAATGAGTTATGCAAGTGCGTTTGCCTAAACCAAGGAGCTGCACTCTGCTTCAAGCTACCGCACGGTTAGACGGGTTGATTTAAAAGTATCTAGATATTGTGCAATCTGCTGCGATCTCATGCAAAGTAGGTTATTCAAGTGTGAATGGCTTAATGCAAGGCGCCCCACTCTGCAGCTAGTTATCACACGCTATAACGAGCAGCATCGAAGTGTCTTTATATTCTGCGATCTGCCAGCAAACTCAAGCGAAATGAGTTATTCCAGTGCGATTGCCTAAAACAAGGCCTGCACTGCTCTCCGAGCGACTGCATGACTTGACAGGTTGATTTAAAGTATCTAGATATTGTGCGATCTGCTGTGAAGTCCTGCAAAGTAGGTTATTCACGAGTGAACTACCTAATGCTAGGCGCCGCACTCTGCAGTAAGTTATCACACGATATAACGAGCAGTATCGAGGTGTCGATATATCCAGCGATCTGCATCAAACTTAAACGAAATGTGGTATTCATGTGCGATTGCCTAAAGCAAGGAGCTGCACTCTGCAGCAAGTTATCACACGCTATAACGAGTAGTAGCAAGGTGTCTTTATATTCCGCGATCTGCTGCAAACTTAAGCGAAATTAGTTATTCAAGTGCGATTGCCTTAAGTAAGGCCAGCACTCTGCACCGGGCTACTGCATGCCTTGACCGGTTGATTTTAAGTATCTAGATATTGTGCGATCTGCTGGGAACTCATGCAAGTAAAGCTATTTAAGTGTGAATGGCCTAATGCAAGGCGCCCCACTCTGCAGCAAGTTATAACACGCTATAACGAGCAGTATCGAAGTGTCTTTTTATTCTGCCATCTGCCCGCAAACTCAAGCGAAATGAGTTATTCCATTGCGATTGCTTAAAACAAGGCCTGCACTGCTCTCCGAGCGTCTGCAAGACTTCACGGGTTGATTTAAAGTATCTAGATATTGTGCGATCTGCTGTGAAGTCCTGAAAGTAGGTTATTCACGAGTGAACTACCTAATGCTAGGCGCCGCACTCTGCAACAAGTTATCACACGTTATAACGAGCAGTATCGAGGTGTCTTTATATTCAGCGATCTGCTGCAAACTCACGCGAAATGAGTTATTCAAGTGCGATTGCCTGAAGCAAGGTGCTGCATTATGCTGCAAACTACTGCACACATTGGCGGGTTGAATTACAGGTTCTAGATATTGTGCGATCTGCTGTAGATTAATACAAAATCAGCTATTCAAGTGTGAATGGCTTAATTCAAGGATCAGCACTCTGCATCAAGTCATCACACGATATAACGAGTAGTATCGAGGTGTCCTAATATTCAGCGATCTGCTGCAAAATCAAGCGAAATGAGTTATTCAAGTGCAATTGCCTAAAGCAAGGAGCTGCACTCTGATGCAAGCTGCTGCACGCACTGACTGGTTGATTTAAAGTATCTAGATATTGTGTGATCTGCTGCGATCTCATGCAATATAGGTTATTAAAATTTTAATGGCCTGATGCTAGGCGACGCACTTTGCAGCAAGTTATCAGACGCTACAACGACTAGTAGCAAGGTATCTTTATATTCGGCGATCTGCTGAAAACTTAAGCAAAATGAGTTATTCAAGTGCGATTGCCTTAAGTAAGGCCAGCACTCTGCTCCGGGCTACTGCATGCCTTGACGGGTTGATTTAAAGTATCTAGATTTTGTGCGATCTGCTGTGAACTCTTGGAAGATAAGCTATTCAAGTGTAAATGGCCTAATGCAAGGCGCCTCACTCTGCAACAAGTTATCACACGGTATAACGAGCAGTATCGAGGTGTCTTTATATTCCGCGATCTGCTGCAAACTTAAGCTCAATGAGTTATTCAAGTGCGTTTGCCTAAACCAAGGAGCTGCACTCTGCTTCAAGCTACCGCACGGTTAGACGGGTTGATTTAAAAGTGTCTAGATATTGTGCGATCTGCTGTGATCTCATGCAAAGTAGGTTATTCAAGTGTGAATGGCTTAATGCAAGGCGCCCCACTCTGCAGCTAGTTATCACACGCTATTACGAGCAGCATTGAAGTGTCTTTATATTCTGCGATCTGCCCGCAAACTCAAGCGAAATGAGTTATTCCAGTGCGATTGCCTAAAACAAGGCCTGCACTGCTCTCCGAGCGACTGCATAACTTGACAGGTTGATTTAAAGTATATAGATATTGTGCGATCTGCTGTGAAGTCCTGCAAAGTAGGTTATTCACGAGTGAACTACCTAATGCTAGGCGCCGCACTCTGCAGCAAGTACTCACACAATATAACGGGTAGTATCGAGGTGTCTTTATATTCAGCGATCTGCTGCAAACTCAAGCGAAATGAGTTATTCAAGTGCAATTGCCTAAAGCAAGGAGCTGCACTCTGCTTTTAGCTACTGCACACACTGGCAGGTTGAATTAAAGGGTCTAGATATTGTGCGATCTGCTGTAGACTAATGCAAAATCAGCTAGTCAAGTGTGAATGGCCTTATGCAAGGATCAGCACTCTGCAGCAAGTCATCACACGATATAACGAGTAGTATTGAGGTGTCTTAATATTCAGCGATCTGCTGCAAAATCAAGCGAAATGAGTTATTCAAGTGCAATTGCCTAAAGCAAGGAGCTGCACTCTGATGCAAGCTGCTGCACGCACTGACTGGTTGATTTAAAGTATCTAGATATTGTGTGATCTGCTGCGATCTCATGCAAAATAGGTTATTAAAATTTTAATGGCCTAATGCTAGGCGACGCACTTTGCATCAAGTTATCAGACGCTACAACGACTAGTAGCAAGGTATCTTTATATTCCGCGATCTGCTGAAAACTTAAGCAAAATGAGTTATTCAAGTGCGATTGCCTTAAGTAAGGCCAGCACTCTGCTCCGGGCTACTGCATGCCTTGACGGGTTGATTTAAAGTATCTAGATTTTGTGTGATCTGCTATGAACTCTTGGAAGATAAGCTATTCAAGTGTAAATGGCCTAATGCAAGGCGCCTCACTCTGCAACAAGTTATCACACGTTATAACGAGCAGTATCGAGGTGTCTTTATATTCCGCGAACTGCTGCAATCTTAAGCGAAATGAGTTATTCAAGTGCGTTTGCCTAAACCAAGGAGCTGCACTCTGCTTTAAGCTACCACACGGTTAGACGGGTTGATTTAAAAATGTCTAGATATTGTGCGATCTGCTGCGATCTCATGCAAAGTAGGTTATTCAAGTGTGAATGGCTTAATGCAAGGCGCCCCACTCTGCAGCAAGTTATCACACGCTATAACGAGCAGTATCGAAGTGTCTTTATATTCTGCGATCTGCCCGCAAACTCAAGCGAAATGAGTTATTCCAGTGCGATTGCCTAAAACAAGGCCTGCACTGCTCTCCGAGCGACTGCAAGACTTGACAGGTTGATTTAAAGTATCTAGATATTGTGCGATCTGCTGTGAAGTCCTGCAAAGTAGGTTATTCACGAGTGAACTACCTAATGCTAGGCGCCGCACTCTGCAGCAAGTACTCAGATAATATAACGAGTAGTAACGAGGTGTCTTTATATTCAGCGATCTGCTGCAAACTCACGCAAAATGAGTTATTCAAGTGCGATTGCCTGAAGCATGGTGCTGCATTATGCTGCAAACTACTGCACACACTGGCAGGTAGAATTAAAGGGTCTAGATATTGTGCGATCTGCTGTAGACTAATGCAAAATCAGCTATTCAAGTGTAAATGGCCTTATGCAAGGATCAGCACTCTGCAGCAAGTCATTACACGATATAACGAGTAGTATCGAGGTGTCTTAATATTCACCGATCTGCTGCGAACTCAAGCGAAATGAGTTATTCGAGTGCGATTGCCTAAAGCAAGGAGCTGCACTCTAATGCAAGCTGCTGCACGCACTGACTGGTTGATTTAAAGTATCTAGATATTGTGTGATCTGCTGCGATCTCATGCAAAATAGGTTATTAAAATTTTAATGGCCTAATGCTAGGCGACGCACTCTGCAGCAAGTTATCACACGCTATAACGAGTAGTAGCAAGGTGTCTTTATATTCTGCGATCTGCTGCAAACTCAAGCGAAATGAGTTATTCAAGTGCGATTGCCTGAAGCAAGGCGCTGCATTATGCTTCAAACTACTGCACACACTGGCGGGTTGAATTAAAGTATCTAGATATTGTGTGATCTACTGTAGATTAATGCAAAATCAGCTATTCAAATGTGAATGGCTTAATGCAAGGATCAGCACTCTGCAGCAAGTTATCACACGATATAACGAGCAGTATCGAGGTGTCGTTATATCCAGCGATCTGCATCAAACTTAACCGAAATGTGGTATTCATTTGCGATTGCCGAAAGCAAGGAGCTGCACTCTGCTGCAAACTACTGCACGCTCTGGCGGGTTGATTTAAAGTATCTAGATAATGTGCGATCTGCTGTGAACTCATGCAAGATAAGCTATTCCAGTGTGAATGGCTTAATGCAAGGCGCCTCACTCTGTAGCAAGTGGTCACACGCTATAACGAGCAGTATCGAGGTGTCTTTATATTCTGCGGTCTGCTGCAAACACAAGCGAAATAAGTTATTCAAGTGCGATTGCCTAAAGCAAAGCCTGCACTCTGCACCGAGCTACAGCATGCTTAGACTGGTTGATTTTAAGTATCTAAATATTGTGCGATCTGCTGTGAACTCATGCAAAATAAGCTATTCAAATGTGAATGGCCTAATGCAAGGCGCTGCAATCTGCAGCAAGTTATCACACGCTATAACGAGCAGTTACGAAGTGTCTTTATATTCTGCGATCTGCCAGCAAACTCAAGCGAAATGAGTTATTCCAGTGCGATTGCCTAAAGCAAGGCCTGCACTCCTCTCCGAGCGACTGCATGACTTGACGGGTTGATTTAAAGTATCTAGATATTGTGCAATCTGCTGCAATCTCATGCAAAGTAGGTTAGTTAAGTGTGAATGGCCTAATGCTAGGCACCGCACTCTGCAACAAGCGATCGCTCTTTATAACGAGCAGTATCGAGGTGTCTTTATATTCAGCGATCTGCTGCAAACTCAAGCGAAATGAGTTATTCAAGTGCGATTGCCTGAAGCAAGGCCTGCACTCTGCTCCGAGCTACCGCATGCCTAGACCGGTTGTTTTTAAGTATCTAGATATTGTGCGATCTGCTGTGAACTCATGCAAAATAAGCTATTCAAGTGTGAATGGCCTAATGCAAGGCACCGCAATCTGCAGCAAGTTATCACACGCTATAACGAGCGGATACGAAGTGTCTTTATATTCTGCGATCTGCCCGCAAACTGAAGCGAAGTAAGTTATTCCAGTGCGATTGCCTAAAACAAGGCCTGCACTGCTCTCTGAGCGACTGCATGACTTGACGGGTTGATTTAAAGTATCTAGATATTGTGCGATCTGCTGTGAAGTCCTGCAAAGTACGTTATTCAAGTGTGAATGGCCTAATGCAAGGATCAGCACTCTGCAGCAAGTCATCACACGATATAACAAGTAGTATCGAGGTGTCTTAATATTCAGCGATCTGCTGCGAATTCAAGCGAAATGAGTTATTTAAGTGCGATTGCCTAAAGCAAGGAGCTGCACTCTGATGCAAGCTGCTGCATGCTCTGACGGGTTGATTTAAAGTATCTAGATATTGTGTGATCATCTGCCATCTCATGCAAAATAGGTTATTCAATTTTAAATAGCCTAATGCAAGGCGCCTCAATCTGCAGCAAGTTTTACACGATATAACGAGCAGTATCGAGGTGTCTTTATATTCAGCAATCTGCTGCAAACTCGACCGAAATGAGTTATTTATGTGCGATTGCCTAAAGCAAGGCCTGCACTCCTTTACGAGCGACTGCATGACTTGACGGGTTGATTTAAAGTATCTAGATATTGTGCAATCTGCTGCGATCTCATGCAAAGTAGGTTAGTTAAGTGTGAATGGCTTAATCCAAGGATCAGCACTCTGCAGCAAGTCATCACACGATATAACGAGTAGTATCGAGGTGTCTTAATATTCAGCGATCTGCTGCAAACTCAAGCGAAATGAGTTATTCAAGTGCGATTGCCTGAAGCAAGGCACTGCATTATGCTGCAAACTACTGCACACACTGGCGGGTTGATTTAAAGTATCTAGATATTGTGCGATCTGCTGTAGACTAATGCAAAATCAGCTATTCAAGTGTGAATGGCTTAATGCAAGGATCAGCACTCTGCAGCAAGTCATCACACGATATAACGAGTAGTATCGAGGTGTCTTTATATTCAGCGATTTCTGCAAACTCAAGCAAAATGAGTTATTCCAGTGCGATTGCCTAAAACAAGGCCTGCACTGCTCTCCGAGCGACTGCATGACTTGACGGTTTGATTTAAAGTATCTAGATATTGTGCGATCTGCTGTGAAGTCCTGCAAAGTAGGTTATTCACGAGTGAACTACCTTATGCTAGGCGCCACACTCTGCAGCAAGTCATCACACGATATAACGAGTAGTATCGAGGTGTCTTTATATTCAGCGATCTGCTGCAAACTCAAGCGAAATGAGTTATTCAAGTGCAATTGCCTAAAACAAGGAGCTGCACTCTGCTTTTAGCAACTGCACACACTGGCAGGTTGAATTAAAGGGTCTAGATATTGTGCGATCTGCTGTAGACTAATGCAAAATCAGCTATTCAAGTGAAAATGGCCTAATGCAAGGATCAGCACTCTGCAGCAAGTCATCACACGATATAACGAGTAGTATCGAGGTGTCTTTATATTCAGCGATCTGCTGCAAACTCAAGCGAAATGAGTTATTCAAGTGCGATTGCCTGAAGCAAGGCGCTGCATTATGCTGCAAACTACTGCACACACTGGCGGGTTGAATTAAAGTATCTAGATATTGTGTGATCTACTGTAGATTCATGCAAAATCAGCTATTCAAGTGTGAATTGCTTAATGCAAGGATCAGCACTCTGCAGCAAGTTATCACACGATATAACGAGCAGTATCGAGGTGTCGTTATATCCAGCGATCTGCATCAAACTTAACCGAAATGTGGTATTCATGTGCGATTGCCTAAAGCAAGGAGCTGCACTCTGCTGCAAACTACTGCACGCTCTGGCGGGTGTAATTAAAGTATCTAGATAATGTGCGATCTGCTGTGAACTCATGCAAGATAAGCTATTCCAGTGTGAATGGCCTAATGCAAGGCGCCTCACTCTGTAGCAAGTTGTCTCACGCTAAAACGAGCAGTATCGAGGTGTCTTCATATTCTGCGATCTGCTGCAAACACAAGCGAAATAAGTTATTCAAGTGCGATTGCCTAAAGCAAGGCCTGCACTCCTCTCCGAGCGACTACATGACTTGACGGGTTGATTTAAAGTATCTAGATATTGTGCGATCTGCTGTGAAGTCCTGCAAAGTAGGTTATTCACGAGTGAACTACCTAATGCTAGGCGCCGCACTCTGCTGCAAGTCATCACACGATATAACGAGTATTATCGAGGTGACCTAATATACAGCGATCTGCTGCCAACTTAAGCGAAATGAGTTATTCAAGTGCAATTGCCTAGAGCAAGGAGCTGCACACTGCTTTTAGCTACTGCACGCTCTGACGGGTTGATTTAAAGTATCTAGATATTGTGTGATCATCTGCCATCTCATGCAAATTAGGTTATTCAATATTTAATGGCCTAATGCAAAGCGCCACAATCTGCAGCAAGTTATCACATGATATAACGAGCAGTATCGAGGTGTCTTTATATTCAGCGATCTGCTGTAAACTCAACCGAAATGAGTTATTTATGTGCGATTGCCTAAAGCAAGGCCTGCACTCCTCTCCGGGCGACTGCATGACTTGACGGGTTGATTTAAAGTATCTAGATATTGTGCAATCTGCTGCGATCTCATGCAAAGTAGGTTAGTTAAGTGTGAATGGCCTAATGCTAGGCACCGCACTCTGCAGCAAGCTATCGCACGCTATAACGAGCAGTATCGAGGTGTCTTTATATCCAGCGATCTGCTGCAAACTCAAGCGAAATGAGGTATTCAAGTGCGATTGCCTGAAGCAAGGCACTGCATTATGCTGCAAACTACTGCACACACTGGCGGGTTGATTTAAAGTATCTAGATATTGTGCGATCTGCTGTTGACTAATGCAAAATCAGCTATTCAAGTGTGCATGGCTTAATGCAACGATTAGCACACTGCAGCAAGTCATCACACGCTATAACGAGTAGTATCGAGGTGTCTTAATATTCAGCGATCTGCTGCGAACTCAAGCGAAATGCGTTATTCAAGTGCGATTGCCTTAAGTAAGGCCAGCACGCTGGTTGATTTAAAGTATCTAGATTTTGTGCGATCTGCTGTGAACTCTTGGAAGATAAGCTATTCAAGTGTAAATGGCCTAATGCAAGGCGCCTCACTCTGCAACAAGTTATCACACGGTATAACGAGCAGTATCGAGGTGTCTTTATATTCCGCGATCTGCTGCAAACTTAAGCGAAATGAGTTATTCCAGTGCGATTGCCTAAAGCAAGGCCTGCACTCCTCTCCGAGCGACTGCATGACTTGACGGTTTGATTTAAAGTATCTAGATATTGTGCGATCTGCTGTGAAGTCATGCAAAGTAGGTTATTCAAGTGTGAATGGCTTAATGCTAGGCGCCGCACTCTGCAGCAAGTACTCACACAATATAACGGGTAGTATCGAGGTGTCTTTATATTCAGCGATCTGCTGCAAACTCAAGCGAAATGAGTTATTCAAGTGCGATTGCCTGAAGCAAGGTGCTGCATTATGCTGCAAACTACTGCACACACTGGCGGGTTGATTTAAAGTATCTAGATATTGTGCGATCTGCTGTGAAGTCATGCAAAGAAGGCTATTCAAGTGTGAATGGCTTAATGCAAGGCGCAGCACTCTGCAGCAAGTCATCACACGATATAACGAGTAGTATCGAGGTGTCTTAATATTCAGCGATCTGCTGCAAACTCAAGCGAAATGAGTTATTCAAGTGCGATTGCCTAAAGCAAGGAGCTGCACTCTGCTGCAAGCTACTGCATGCTCTGACGGGTTGATTTAAAGTATCTAGATATTGTGCGATCTGCTGCGATCTCATGCAAAGTAAGCTATTCAAGTGTGAATGGCCTAATGCAAGGCGCCTCACTCTGCAGCAAGTTATCACACGCTATAACGAGCAGTATCGAGGTGTCTTTATATTCCGCGATCTGCGGCAAACTTAAGCGAAATGAGTTATTCAAGTGCGATTGCCTAAAACAAGGCCTGCACTCTGCTCCGAGCTACTGCACGACTTGACGGGTTTGATTTAAAGTATCTAGATATTGTGCGATCTGCTGTGATCTCATGCAAAGTAGGTTAGTCAAGTGTGGATGGCTTATTGCAAGGCACCCCAATCTGCAGCAAGTTATCACAGGCTATAAGGAGTGGTATCGAGGTGTCTTTATATTCCGCGATCTACTGCAAACTCAAGCGAAATGAGTTATTCATGTGCGATTGCCTAAAGCAAGGAGCTGCGATCTGCTGCTAGATACTGCATGCTCTGACGGGTTGATTTAAAGTATTTAGATATTGTGCGACCTGCTGTGAACTCATGCAAAATAAGTAAGTCAAGTGTGAATGGCTTAATGCAAATGGCCATACTCTGCAGCAAGTTTTCACAGGCTGTAAGAAGCAGTTTCAAGATGTCTTTATTTTCAGCGATCTGCTGCAAACTTAAGCGAAATGAGTTCTTCAAATGCGATTGCCTAAAGCAAGGAGCTGCACTTAGCTGTTAGCTCCTTCACGCTCCGACGGGATGATTTAAAGTATCTAGATATTGTGCGATCTGCTGGGAACTAATACAAAATGAGTTATTCAAGTGTGGATGGCTTATTGCAAGGCGCCCTACTCTGCAGCAAGTTATCACTCGCTAGAACGAGCAGTATCGAGGTGTCTTTATATTCTGCAATCTGCTGCAAACTCAAGCGAAATGAGCTATTTCCGTGCGATTTCCTAAAGAAGGCCTGCATTCCTCTCCGAGCGACTGCATGACTTGACGGGTTGATTTAAAGTATCTAGATATTGTGCAATCTGCTGCGATCTCATGCAAAGTAGGTTAGGGGTTGATTTAAAGTATCTAGATATTGTGCGATCTGCTATTAACTCATGTAAGATAAGCTATTCCAGTGTGAATGGCTTAATGTTAGGCGCCTCACTCTGTTGCAAGTTGTCACACGCCATAACGAGCAGTATCGAGGTGTCGTCATATTCTGCGATCTGCTGCAAACACAAGCGAAATAAGTTATTCAAGTGCGATTGCCTATTGCAAGGCCTGCACTCTGCTACGAGGTACAGCATGCTTAGACCGGTTGATTTTAAGTATGTAGATATTGTGCGACCTGCTGTGAACTCATGCAAAATAAGCTATTCAAGTGTGAATGGCTTAATGCAAGGCGCCCCACTCTGCAGCAAGTTATCACAGGCTATAACGAGCAGTATCGAAGTGTCTTTCTATTCTGCGATCTGCCCGCAAATTCAAGCGAAATGAATTATTCCAGTGCGATTGCCTCAAAGAAGGCCTGCACTGCTCCTCGAGCGACTGCATGACTTCACGGGTTGATTTAAAGTATCTAGATATTGTGCGATCTGCTGTGAAGTCCTGCAAAGTAGGTTATTCACGAGTGAACTACCTAATGCTAGGCGCCGCACTCTGCAGCAAGTCATCACACAATATAACGAGTAGTATCGAGGTGTCTTTATATTCAGCGATCTGCTGCAAACTCAAGCGAAATGAGTTATTTAAGTGCGATTGCCTGAAGCAAGGCGGTGCATTATGCTGCAAACTACTGCACAGACTGGCGGGTTGAATGAAAGTATCTAGATATTGTGCGATCTGCTGTAGATTAATGCAAAATCAGCTATTCAAGTGTGAATGGCTTAATGCAAGGATCAGCACTCTGCAGCAAGTCATCACACGATATAACGAGTAGTATCGAGGTGACTTAATATTCAGCGATCTTCTGCGAACTCAAGCGAAATAAGTTATTCAAGTGCGTTGCCTAAAGCAGGGAGCTGCACTCTGATGTTAGCTACTGCACGCTCTGGCGGGTTGATTTTCAGTATCTAGATATTGTGCGATCTGCTGTGAACTCATGCAAGATAAGCTATTCAAGTGTGAATGGCCTAATGCTAGGCGCCACAATCTGCAGCAAGTTATCACACGATATAACGAGCAGTATCGGGGTGTCTTTATATCCAGCGATCTGCAGCAAACTTAAACGAAATGTGGTATTCATGTGCGATTGCCTAAAGCAAGGAGCTGCACTCTGCTGCAAACTACTGCACGCTCTGGCGGGTTGATTTAAAGTATCTAGATATTGTGCGATCTGCTGTGAACTCATGCAAGATAAGCTATTCAAGTGTGAATGGCCTAATGCAAGGCGCGTCACTCTGTAGCAAGTTGTCTCACGCTATTACGAGCAGTATCGAGGTGTCTTCATATTCTGCGATCTGCTGCAAACACAAGCGAAATAAGTTATTCAAGTGCGATTGCATAAAGCAAGGTCTGCACTCGGCTCCGAGCTACAGCATGCCTAGACCATTGGATTTTAAGTATCTAGATATTGTGCGATCTGCTGTGAACTTATGCAAAATAAGCTATTCAAGTGTGAATGGCCTAATGCAAGGCGCCGCAATCTGCATTAAGTTATCACAGGCTAGCACGAGCAGTACCGAAGTGTCTTTTTATTCTGCGATCTGCCCGCAAACTCAAGCGAAATGAGTTTTTCCAGTGCGATATCCTAAAACAAGGCCTGCACTGCTCTCTGAGCGACTGCATGACTTGACGGGTCAATTTAAAGTATCTAGATATTGTGCGATCTGCGGTAGACTAATGCAAAATCAGCTATTCAAGTGTAAATGGCTTAATGCAAGGATCAGCACTCTGCAGCAAGTCATCACACGATATAACGACTAGTATCGAGGTGACTTAATATTCAACGATCTTCTGCGAACTCAAGCGAAATGAGTTATTCAAGTGCAATTGCCTAAAGCAAGGAGTTTCACTCTGCTTTTAGCTACTGCACGCTCTGACGGGTTGATTTAAAGTATCTAGACATTGTGTGATCATCTGCTATCTCATGCAAAATAGGTTATTCAATTTTTAATGGCCTAATGCAAGGCGCCGCAATCTGCAGCAAGTTATCACACGATATTACGAGCAGTATCGAGGTGTCTTTATATTCAGCGATCTGCTGCAAACTCAACCAAAATGAGTTATTTACAAACGATTGCCGAAAGCAAGGCCTGCACTCCTCTCCGAGCGACTGCATGACTTGACGGGTTGATTTAAAGTATCTAGATATTGTGCAATCTGCTGCGATCTCATGCGAAGTAGGTTAGTTAATTGTGAATGGCCTAATGGTAGGCACCGCACTCTGCACCAAGCTATCGCACACTATAACGACCAGTATCGAGGTGTCTTTATATTCAGCAATCAGCTGCAAACTCAAGCGAAATGAGTTATTCAAGTGCGATTGCCTGAAGCAAGGCGCTGCATTATGCTGCAAACGACTGCACGCTCTGGCGGGTTGATTTAAAGTATCTAGATATTTTGCGATCTGCTGTGAACTCATGCAAGATAAGCTGTTCCAGTGTGAATGGCTTAATGCAAGGCGCCTCACTCTGTAGCAAGTTGTCACACGCTAAAACGAGCTGTATCGAGGTGTCTTCATATTCAGCGATCTGCTGCAAACACAAGCGAAATAAGTTATTCAAGTGCGATTGCCTAAAGCAAGGCCTGCACTCTGCTCCGAGCTACAGCATGCTTAGACCGGTTGATTTTAAGTATCTAGATATTGTGCAATCTGCTGCGATCTCATGCAAAGTAGGTTAGTTAAGTGTGAATGGCCTAATGCTAGGCACCGCACTCTGCAGCAAGCTATCGCCCACTATAACGAGCAGTATCGAGGTGTCTTTATATTCAGCGATCTGCTGCAAACTTAACCGAAATGAATTATTCATGTACGATTGCCTAAACCAAGGACGTGCACTCTGCTGCAAGCTACCGCAGGCTTAGACGGGTTGATTTAGAGTATCTAGATATTGTGCGATCTGCAGTGAACTCATGCAGAATAAGCTATTAATGTATGAATGGCCTAATGCAAGGCCCAGCACTCTGCAGCAAGTTATCACAGGCTATAACGAGCAGTATCGAGGTGTATTTTTATTTAGCGATTGGCTGCAAACTCAACCGAAATGAGTTATTTAAGTGCGATTGCCTAAAGCAAGGCCTGCACTCCTCTCCGAGCTACTGCATGACTTGACGGGTTGTTTTTAAAGTATCTAGATATTGTGCGATCTGCTGTGAATTCATGCAAAATTAGCTATTCAAGTGTGAATGGCTTAATGCAAGGCGCCGCACTCTGCAGCAAGTTATCAAATGCTATAACGAGCAGTATCGAAGTGTCTTCATATTCTGCGATCTGCTGGACACTCAAGCGAAATGAGTTATTCAATTGCGATTGCCTAAAGCAAGGCCTGCACTCCTCTCCGAGCGACTGCATGACTTGACGGGTTGATTTAAAGTATCTAGATATAATGGGATCTGCAGTGAAGTCATGCAAAATAAGCTATACAAGTGTGAATGGCCTAATGCAAGGCGCCGTAATCTGTAGCATGTTATCACACGATATAACGAGCAGTATCGAAGTATCTTTACATTCAGCGATCTGCTGCAAACTCAAGCGAAATGAGTTATTTAAGTGCGATTGCCTAAAGAAAGGAGATGCACACTGCTGCAAGCTACTGCACGCTCTGACGGGTTGGTTTAAAGTATTTAGATATTGTGCGATCTGCAGTGGACTCATGCAAATAAAGCATGTCAAGTGTTAATGGCCTAATGCAAGGCACAGCACTCTGCAGCAAGTTATCACACGATATAACGAGTAGTATCGAGGTGTCTTTATATGCAGCGATCTGCTGCTAACTCAAGCGAAATGAGTTATTTAAGTGCGATTGCCTAAAGCAAGGAGATGCACACTGCTGCAACCTACTGCACGCTCTGACGGGTTGATTTAAAGTACCTAGATATTTTGCGATCTGCTGCAAACTCAAGCGAAATAAGTTATTTAATTATGATCGCAAAAAGCAAGGCCTGTGCTCCTCTCCGAGCTACTGCATGACTTGACGGGTTGTTTTTAAAGTATCTAGATATTGTGCGATCTGCTGTGAAGTCATGCACAATAAGCTATTCAAGTGTGAATGGCTTAATGCAAGGCGCCGCACTCTGCAGCAAGTCACCACACGATATAACGAGTAGTATTGAGATGCCTTTATATTCAGCTATCTTCTGCAAACTCAAGCGAAATGAGTTATTCAAGTGCGGTTGCCTAAAGCAAGGTGCTGCACTCTGGTGCAAGCTACCACAGGCGTAGGCGGGTTAATTTAAAGTATCTAGATATTGTGAGATTTGCTGCGATTTCATGCAAAGTAGGTTATTCAATTGTGAATGGCCTAATGCTAGGCGCAGCAGTCAGCAGCAAGGTATCACACACTATAACGAGCAGTATCGAGGTGTATTTATATTTAGCGATTTGCAGCAAACTGAAGAGAACTGAGTTATTCAAGTACGCCTGCCTAAACCAATGAGCTGCACTCTGCTGCAAGCTACTGCACGCTCTGACTGGTTGATTTAAAGTATCAAGATATTGTGCGATCTGCTTTGAACTCATGCAAGATAAGCTATTCAAGTGTGAATGGCCTAATGCAAGGCGCCGCAATCTGCAGCAAGTTATCACACGCTATAACGAGCAGTATCGAGGTATCTTAATATTTAGCGATATGCTCCGAACTAAACCGAAATGAGATATTCATGTGTGATTGCCTACGCTAAGAAGCAGCATTATGCTGCAAGCTACCTCACGCTTCGACGGGTTGATTTAAATTATCTAGATATTGTGCGATCTGCTGCGATCTCATGCAAAGTAGGTTATTCAAGTGTGAATGGCCTAATGCTAGGCGCCGCACTCTGCAGCAAGTTATCACACACTATAATTAGCAGTATCGAGGTGTCTTTGTATTCAGCGATCTGCTGCAAACTCAACCGAAATGAGTTATTCATGTGCGAATGCCGACAGCAAGGCGCCGCACTCTGCCGCCAGCGCCAGCACGCTTGAACTGGTTGATTTAAAGCATCTAGATATTGTACGATTTGCTGTGAATTTATGCAAAATAAGCTATTCAAATTATAATGGCTTAATGCTAGGCGCCGCACTCTGCAGCAAGTCATTACACGATAAAACAAGTAGAATCGACGTGCCTTTATATTCAGAGATCTGCTGCAAACTTAACCGAAATGAATTATTCATGTGCGATTGCCTAAGCCAAGCAGCAGCATTATGCTGCAAGCTACCGCACGCTTCGACGGGTCGATTTAAAGTATCTAGATATTGTTCGATCTGCTGCGATCTCAAGCAAAGTAGGTTATTCAAGTGTGAATGGCCTAATGCTAGGCGCCGCACTTTGCTGCAAGTTATCACACGCTATAACGGGCAGTATCGAGGTGTATTTATATTTAGCGATTTGCTGCAAACTCATGCGAAATGAGTTATTCAAGTGCGATTGCCTAAAGCAAGGAGCTGCACTCTGCTGCAAGCTACTGCACGCTCAGACGGGTTGATTTAAAGTATCTAGATATTGTGCGATCTACTTTGAATTTATGCAAGATAAGCTATTCAAGTGTGAATGGCTTAATACAAGGCACCTCACTCTGGAGCAAGTTATCACACGCTATAACGAGCAGCATCGAGGTGTATTTATATTTAGCGATTTGCTGCAAACTCAACCGACAGGAGTTATTTATGTGCGATTGCCTACAACCAGGCCCCCCACTCTGCCGCCATCTCCTGCACGCTTGAATGGGTGGATTTAAAGCATCTTGATATTGTGCGATCTGCTGTGAACTCATGCAAAATAAGCTATTCAAGTGTGAATGGCTTAATGCAAGGCACCGCACTCTGCAGCAAGTCATCACACGATATAACGAGTAGTATCGAGGTGCCTTTATATTCAGTGATCTGCTGCAAACTAGGGCGAAATGAGTTATTCGAGTGCTATTGCCAGAAGCAAGGTGCTGCATTATGCTGCAAACCACTGCACGCTCTGGCGGGTTGATTTAAAGTATTTAGATATTGTGCGATCTGCTGTGAACTCATGCAAGATAAGCTATTCAAGTGTGAATGGCCTAATGCTAGGCGCCGCACTCTGCAGCAAGTTATCACAGGCTATAACGAGCAGTATCGAGGTGTAATTATATTTAGCGATTTGCTGCAAACTCGACCGAAATGAGTTATTCAAGTGCGATTGCCTAAAGCGAGGAGCTGCACTCTGCTGCAAGCTACTGCACGATCTGACGGGTTAATTTAAAGTGTCTAGATATTGTGCGATCTGCAGTGAACTAATGCAAAATAAGCTATTCAAGGGTGAATGGCCTAATGCAAGGCACCTCACTCTGCAGCAAGTTATCACACGCTATAACGAGCGGTATCGAGTAGTCTTTATATTCAGCGATCTGCTGCAAACTAAACCGTAATGAGTTATTCATTTGTAATTGCCTAAGCCAAGCAGCAGCATTATGCTGCAAGCTACCGCACGCTTCGACGGGTCGATTTAAAGTATCTAGATATTGTGCGAGCTACTGCGATCTCATGCAAAGTAGGTTCTTTAAGTGTGAATAGCTTAATGCAAGGCTACGCACTCCGCAGCAAGTTATCACACGACATAACGAGCAGTATCGAGGTGTCTTCATATTCAGTGATCTGCTGAAAACTTTACCAAAATGAGTTACTCATAAGCGATTGCCTAAACCAAGGAGCAGCACTCTGCTGCAAGCTATGACACTCTTAGACGGGTTGATTTAAAGTATCTAGATATTGTGCGATCTGCTTTAAACTCATGCAAAATAAGCTATCCAAGTGTGAATGGCCTAATGCAAGGCGCCGCAATCTGCAGCAAGTCATCACACGATATAACGAGCAGTATCGAGGTGTCTTTATTTTCAACGATCTGCTGCAAACTTTACCAAAATGAGTTATTCATGTGCGATTGCCTAAAGCAAGGAGCTGCATTATGCTGCAAACTACTGCACGCTCTGGCTGGTTGATTTAAAGTATCTAGCTATTGTGCGATCTGCTGTGGACTAATGCAAATAAAGTTATTTAAGTGTGAATGGCCAAACGCTAGGCGACGCAGTCCGCAGCAAGTTATCACACGCTATAACGACCAGTATCAAGGTGTCTTTATATTCCGCGATCTGCTGCAAACTTAAGCGAAATGAGTTATTCATGTGCGATTGGCTGAAGCAAGGCCAGCACTCTGCTCCGAGCTACTGCCTGCCTTGACGGGTTGATTTAAAGTATCTGGATATTGTGTGATCTGCTGTGAACTCATGCAAGATAAGCTATTAAAGTGTGAATGGCTTAATGCAAGGCGCCGCACTCTGCAGCAAGTTATCACACGCTATAACGAGCAGTTACGAAGTGTCTTTATATTCTGCGATCTGCCCGCAAACTCAAGCGAAATGAGTTATTCCAGTGCGATTGCCTAAAACAAGGCCTGCACTGCTCTCCGAGCGACTGCATGACTTGACAGGTTGATTTAAAGTATCTAGATATTGTGCGATCTGCTGTGAAGTCCTGCAAATTAGGTTATTCACGAGTGAACTCCCTAATGCTAGGCGCCGAACTCTGCAGCAAGTACTCACACAATATAACGGGTAGTATCGAGGTGTCTTTATATTCAGCGATCTGCTGCGAACTCACGCAAAATGAGTTATTCAAGTGCGATTGCCTAAAACAAGGCCTGCACGCTCTCCGAGCGACTGCAAGACTTCACGGGTTGATTTAAAGTATCTAGATATTGTGCGATCTGCTGTGAAGTCCTGGAAGTAGGTTATTCACGAGTGAACTACCTAATGCTAGGCGCGGCACTCTGCAACAAGTTATTACACATATAACGAGTAGTATCGAGGTGTCTTTATATTCAGCGATCTGCTGCAAACTCAAGCGAAATGAGTTATTCAAGTGCGATTGCCTGAAGCAAGGCACTGCATTATGCTGCAAATTACTGCACACACTGGCGGGTTGAATTACAGGTTCTAGATATTGTGCGATCTGCTGTAGATTAATGCAAAGTCAGCTATTCAAGTGTGAATGGCTTAATGCAAGGATCAGCACTCTGCAGCAAGTCATTACACGATATAACGAGTAGTATCGAGTAGTCTTAATATTCAGCGATCTGCTGCGAACTCAAGCGAAATGAGTTATTCCAGTGCAATTGCCTAAAGCAAGGAGCTGCACTCTGATGCAAGCTGCTGCACGGACTGACTGGTTGATTTAAAGTATCTAGATATTGTGTGATCTGCTGCGATCTCATGCAAAATAGGTTATAAAAATGTTAATGGCCTAGTGCAAGGCGACGCACTCTGCAGCAAGTTATCACACGCTATACCGAGTAGTAGCAAGGTGTCTTTATATTCCGCGATCTGCTGCAAACTTAAGTAAAATGAGTTATTCAAGTGCGATTGCCTTAAGTAAGGCCAGCACTCTGCTCCGGGCTACTGCGTGGCTTGACGGGTTCATTTAAAGTATCTAGATATTGTGTGATCTGCTGCGATCTCATGCAAAATAGGTTATTAAAATTTTAATGGCCTAATGCTAGGCGACGCACTCAGCAGCAAGTTATCACACGCTATAACGAGTAGTATCAAGGTGTCTTTATATTCCGCGATCTGCTGCAAACTTAAGCGAAATTAGTTATTCAAGTGCGATATCCTTAAGTAAGGCCAGCACTCTGCACCGGGCTACTGCATGCCTTGACGGGTTGATTTAAAGTATATAGATTTTGTGCGATCTGCTGTGAACTCATGCAAGATAAGCTATTCAAGTGTGAATGGCCCAATGCAAGGCGCCCCACTCTGCAGCAAGTTATCACACGCTATAACGAGCAGTATTGAAGTGTCTTTATATTCTGCAATCTGCCCGCAAACTCAAGCGAAATGAGTTATTCCAGTGCGATTGCCTAAAACAAGGCCTGCACGCTCTCCGAGCGACTGCAAGACTTCACGGGTTGATTTAAAGTATCTAGATTTTGTGCGATCTGCTGTTAAGTCCTGAAAGTAGGTTATTCACGAGTGAACTACCTAATACTAGGCGCGGCACTCTGCAACAAGTTATTACACATATAACGAGCAGTATCGCGGTGTCTTTATATTCAGCGATCTGCTGCAAACTCAAGCGAAATGAGTTATTCAAGTGCGATTGCCTGAAGCAAGGCACTGCATTATGCTGCAAATTACTGCACACACTGGCGGGTTGAATTACAGGTTCTAGATATTGTGCGATCTGCTGTAGACTAATGCAAAGTTAGCTATTCAAGTGTGAATGGCTTAATGCAAGGTTCAGCACTCTGCAGCAAGTCATCACACGATATAACGAGTAGTATCGAGGTGTCTTAATATTCAGCGATGTGCTGCGAAATCAAGCGAAATGAGTTATTCCAGTGCAATTGCCTAAAGCAAGGAGCTGCACTCTGATGCAAGCTGCTGCACGCACTGACTGGTTGATTTAAAGTATCTAGATATTGTGTGATCTGCTGCGATCTCATGCAAAATAGGTTATTAAAATTTTAATGGCCTAGTGCAAGGCGACGCACTCTGCAGCAAGTTATCACACGCTATACCGAGTAGTAGCAAGGTGTCTTTATATTCCGCGATCTGCTGCAAACTTAAGTAAAATGAGTTATTCAAGTGCGATTGCCTTAAGTAAGGCCAGCACTCTGCTCCGGGCTACTGCGTGCCTTGACGGGTTCATTTAAAGTATCTAGATATTGTGTGATCTGCTGCGATCTCATGCAAAATAGGTTATTAAAATTTTAATGGCCTAATGCTAGGCGACGCACTCAGCAGCAAGTTATCACACGCTATAACGAGTAGTAGCAAGGTGTCTTTATATTCCGCGATCTGCTGCAAACTTAAGCGAAATTAGTTGTTCAAGTGCGATATCCTTAAGTAAGGCCAGCACTCTGCACCGGGCTACTGCATGCCTTGACGGGTTGATTTAAAGTATATAGATTTTGGGCGATCTGCTGTGAACTCTTGGAAGATAAGCTATTCAAGTGTAAATGGCCTGATGCAGGCGCCTCACTCAGCAACAATTTATCACACGTTATAACGAGCAGTATCGAGGTGTGTTTATATTCCGCGATCTGCTGCAAACTTAAGCGAAATGAGTTATTCAAGTGCGTTTGCCTAAACCAAGGAGCTGCACTCTGCTTTAAGCTACCGCACGGTTACACGGGTTGATTTAAAAGTATCTAGATATTGTGCAATCTGCTGCGATCTCATGCAAAGTAAGTTATTCAAGTGCGATTGCGTAAAGCAAGGCCTGCACTCTGCTCCGAGCTACAGCATGCTTAGACTGGTTGATTTTAAGTATCTAAATATTGTGCGATCTGCTGTGAACTCATGCAAAATAAGCTATTCAAGTGTGAATGGCCTAATGCAAGGCGCCGCAATCTGCAGCAAGTTATCACACGCCATAACGAGCAGTTACGAAGTGTCTTTATATTCTGCAATCTGCCAGCAAACTCAAGCGAAATGAGTTATTCCAGTGCGATTGCCTAAAACAAGGCCTGCACTGCTCTCTGAGCGACTGCATGACTTGACGGGTTGATTTAAAGTATCTAGATATTGTGCGATCTGCTGTGAAGTCCTGCAAAGTAGGTTATTCACGAGTGAACTACCTAATGCTAGGCGCCTCACTCTGCAGCAAGTCATCACACGATATAACGAGTATTATCGAGGTGACTTAATATTCAGCGATCTGCTGCGAACTCAAGCGAAATGAGTTATTCAAGTGCAATTGCCTAAAGCAAGGCCTGCACTCCTCTCCGAGCGACTACATGACTTGACGGGTTGATTTAAAGTATCTAGATATTCTGCGATCTGCTGTGAAGTCCTGCAAAGTAGGTTATTCACGAGTGAACTACCTAATGCTAGGCGCCGCACTCTGCAGCAAGTCATCACACGATATAACGAGTATTATCGAGGTGACTTAATATTCAGCGATCTGCTGCCAACTTAAGCGAAATGAGTTATTCAAGTGCGATTGCCAAAAGCAAGGTCTGCACTCTGCTCCGAGCTTTTACATGCCTTAACTGGTGGATTTCAAGTATTTAGATATTGTGCGATCTGCTGTGAACTCATGCAAGATAAGATATTAAAGTGTGAATGGCTTAATGCAAGGCACCGCACTCTGCAGCAAGTTATCACACGCTATAACGAGCAGTATCGAGGTGTCTTTATATTCAGCGACCTGTTGCAAACTTAACCGAAATGAATTATTCATATGCGATTGCCTAAATCAAGGAGCTGCACTCTACTGCAAGCTACTGCACGCTCTGACGGGTCGATTTAAATTATCTAAATAATGTGTGATCTGCTTTGAACTCATGCAAGATAAGCTATTCAAGTGTGAATGCCCTAATGCCAGGCGCCGCAATCTGCTTCAAGGTATCACACGATATAACGAGCAGTATCGAGGTGTCTTTATTTTCAGTAATCTGCTGCAAACTTTACCAAAATGAGTTATTCATGTGCGATAGCCTAATCCAAGGAGCTGCACTCTGCTGCAAGCTACGGCACGCTTAGACTGGTTGATTTAAAGTATCTATATAATGTGTGATCTGCTGCGATCTCATGCTAAGTAGGTTATTCAAGTGTGAATGGCCTAATGCAAGGCGCCACACTTTGCAGCAAGTTATCACACGCTATAACGAGCAGTATCGAGGTGTCTTTATATTCAGCGATCTGCTGCAAACCTAACCGAAATGAATTATTTATGTGCGATTGCCTAAACCAAGTAGCTGCACTTTGCTGCAAGCTACCACACGCTTAGACGGGTTGATTTAAAGTATCTAGATATTGTGCGATCTGCTGTGAACTTATGCAAGATAAGCTATTCAAGTTTGAATGGCTTAATGCAAGGCCTGCACTCTGCTCCGAGCTACTGCATGCCTTGACGGGTGGATTTAAAGTATCTAGATATTGTGCGATCTATTGTGAACTAATGCAAAATAAGCTATTCAAGTGTGAATGGCTTAATGCAAGCCGCCGCGATCTGCAGCAAGTCATCACACGATATAACGAGTAGTGTCGAGGTGCCTTTATATTCCGCGATATGCTGCAAACTCAAGCGAAATGAGTTATTCAATTGCGATTGCCTAAAGCAAGGCCTGCACTCTTCTCCGAGCTACTGCATGACTTGATGGGTTTTTTAAAGTATCTAGATATTGTGCGATCTGCTGTGAACTCATGCAAAATAAGTTATTTAAGTGTGAATGGCCTAATGCAAAGTGCTGCACTCTGTAGCCAGTTATCACACGCTATAACGAGCAGTATCGAGGTGTCTTTATATTCTGCAATCCACTGCAAACTCAAGCGAAATGAGTTATTCAAGTGCGATTGCCTTAAGCAAGAAGCTGCATTTTGCTGCCAGCTACTGCAGGTTATGACGTTTTGATTTAAAGTATGTACATATTGTGCGATCTGCTGTGAACTCATGCAAAATAAGCCATTCAAGTGTGAATGGCTTAATGCAAGGCGCCACTGTCTGTAGCAAGCTACGGCAAGCTCTGGCGAGCAAATTTGATGTGTCTTTAAATTCCCCAATCTGCAGCTAACTCACGCGAAATGAGATATTCAATTGCGAATTGCCTAATGCAAGGTGCAGCACTCTGTCCAGCTACTGCAGGCTCCGACGGCTGGATATACAGTTTATAGAGATTGTCCGAGCTGCTGTGAACTCATGCACAATGAGTTATTCAAGTGCAAATGGCCTAAGGCAAGGCACTACACACTGCAGCAGGTTTAAACACGCAAAGACGAGCAGTTTTGAGGGGTCTTTATATTCCGCGATCTGCATCGAACTCGTGCGAAATAAGTTATTCTAGTGCGAATATCCTAATGCATTGTGGGGCACTCTGCAGCAACTTTTAACATGCTGAGACGAGCAGATTCGAGGTGTCTTTATATTTTGCGATATGCTGAGTACTCATGCGAAATGAGTTATTCAAGTGCAAATAGCCTATATCAAGGCATATCACTCTACTGCCAGCTACACCACATTGCCACGAGCAGATTCGAGGTTTGTAGATATTGTGCAATCTGCTGCGAACTCATGCAAAATAGGTTATTCAAGTGCGAACGGCCTAAAGCAAGGCGCCCAGCTCTGCAGCAAGCTACTTCAAGCTGCTACGAGCAGATTTGAGATGCCTTTTAATTCCGCGATCTGCTGCGAACTCATGCGAAATGAGTACTTTAAGTGCAATTGTCTAAAGTAACGCGCTCCTCTCTGCCGTCAGCTACTGCACGCTCCAACGAGCAGATTGAATGTTTCTAGATTTTCTAAGATCTGTTGTGAACTCATGCGAAACGAGTCATTCACGTGTGAATAGCCTAAAGCAGGGTGCAGCACTCTGCTACCAACTACCGCATGCTCTGACGAGTGGATTGAAAGTTTGTAGACATTGTTCGATCTGCTGCGAACCCATGCGAAATCAGTTATTCAAGTGTGATAGCCTAAAGCAAGGCGGTGCAGTCAGCTGCCAGATACTGCTTGCTCCGATGGGGGGATTTAAAGTTTCTAGATATTGTACGATCTGCTGCGAACTCATGAAAAATAAGTTATTCAAGTGCGAATGGCCTAAAGCTAGGCGCCGCTATCTCCAGCAAGCTACAGCAAGCTGTGGCTAGTAGATTTGAGGTGTCTTTAAATTCCTCAATCTGCTGCAAACTCACGCGAAATGAGGTATTCAAGTGTGAATGGCCTAAAGCAAGGCTCCGCACACTGCTGCCAGGTACCACACGCCACAACTAGTGGATTTAAAGTTTCTAGATATCGAGCGATATGCTGCAAACTAATGCGAAATGAGTTATTAGAGTTCAAATGGAATAAAGCTTGGCGCCGCACTCTGCAGCAAGCTACTGCATGTTGGGACGAGCTGATTCGAGGTGTCCTACTATTCTGCGATCTGCTGAAACCTCATGCAAAATGAAATATTAGGGTGCCAATGGCCTAATGCAAGGTGCAGAACTCTGCAGCCAGCTACCGCACGCCCGACTAGTGGATTTTGAGAATGAAGATATTGTTCCTTCTGCTGCTTACTCATGCGAAATGAGGTATTCAAGTGCGATTGCCTAAAGCAACGTGCAGCACTCTGCTGCCAGCTACCGCACGATCTGACGAGTGGATTTAAAGTTTGTAGATATTGTTCAATCTGCTGGGAACTCATGCGAAATGAGTCATTCAAGTGAGATTGCCTAAAGCTAAGCACTGCACTATGCTGCCAGCTACTGCACGCTCCTACGGCTGTATTCACAGTTTCTAGATATTGTCCGAGCTGCTGAGAGCTCATGCAAAATGATTTATTCAAGTGCAAATGGCCTAAAGCAAAGCGCCACACTCTGCAGCAGGTTTCAACACGCAAAGACGAGCAGATTTGAGGTGTCTTTAAATTCCTCAATCTGCTGCGAACTCATGCAAAATGAGGTATTCAAGTGTGAAGGGATTAAAGCAAGGCACCGCATTCTGCTTCCAGCTACCACACGCCCCGACTAGTGGATTTAAAGTTTCTAGATATCGTGGGATATGTTGGGAACCAATGCGAAATGATTCATGAAAGTTCAAATGGCATAAAGCCTGGCGCCTCACTCTGCACCAAGCTGCTGCACGTTGGGACGAGCTGATTTGAGGTGTCCTAATATTCCGCGATCTGCTGCAAACTCATGCAAAATGAGTTATTCAAGTGCGAATGGCCTAAATCAAGGCACAGCACTCTGCTGCCAGCTACCACACGCCCCGACTAGTTGATTTAAAGTTGCTAGATATCGTGGGATATACTGTGAACTAATGCAAAATGAGTTAGGAAAGTTCAAATGGCCTCGAGCTAGGCCCAGCACTATGCAGCAAGCTACCGCGTGATGGGACGAGCTGATTCGAGGTGTCCTCATATTCCGCGATCTGCTGCAAACTCATGCAAAATGAGTTATTAGGGTGCGAATGGCCAAATGCAAAGTGCAGCACTCTGCAGCCAGCAACCATACGCCTGACTAGTGGATTTTGAGAATGTAGATAATGTTCCTTCTGCTGCTAACTCATTCGAAATGAGTTATTCAAGTGCGATTGCCTAAAGCAAGGTGCAGCACTCTGCTGCCAGCTACCACACGATCTGACGAGTGGATTAAAAGTTTATAGATATTGTTCCATCAGCTGGAAACTCGTGCGAAATGAGTTATTAAGTGCGATTGCCTAAAGGAAAGCCCTGCACTCTGCTGCCAGCTACTGCATGCTCCTACGGCTGAATTTACAGTTTCTAGATATTGTCCGAGCTGCTGCGAACTCATGCAAAATGAGTTATTTAAGTTCAAATGGCCTAAAGCAAAGCGCCCCACTCTGCAGCAGCTGTCAACATGCAAAGACGACCAGATTCGATGTGTCTAAATATTCCGCTGATCTGCAGCGAACTCATGCAAAATAAGTTATTCGAGTGCGAATATCCTAATGCATCGAGCAGCACTCTGCAGCAAGTTTCAACACACTGAGACGAGCAGATTCGAGGAATCTTTATATTCAGCGATCTGCTGCAAACTCAAGCGAAATGAGATATTCAAGTGCGATTGCCTTAAGCAAGGAGCTGCATTCTGCTGCATTCTGCTGCAAGCTACTGCATGCTCTGACGGGTTGATTTAAAGTATCTAGATATTGTGCGATCTGCCGTGAGCTCATGCAAAATAAGTTATTCAAGTGTGAATGGCCTAATGCAAAGCACCGCACTCTGCAGCCAGTTATCACACGCTATAAAGAGCAGTATCAAGGTGTCTTTATATTCCGCGATCTGCTGCAAACTCAAGCGAAATGAGTTATTCAAGTGCGATTGCCTAAAGCAAGGCCTGCACTCTGCTCCGAGCTACTGCATGCCTTGACGGGTTGATTTTAAGTATCTAGATAGTGTGCGATCTGCTGTGAACTCATGCAAAATAAGCGATTCAAGTGTGAATGGCTTAATGCAAGGCGCCGCACTCTGCAGCAAGTTATCACACGATATAACGAGCAGTATCGAGGTGTCTTTATATTCAGCGAACTGCTTCAAACTCAACCGAAATGAGTTTTTAAAGTGTGATTACCTAAAGCATGGCCTGAACACTGCTGCTAGCTACTGCACGCTCCGACGGATGGATTTAAAGTTTCAACATAGTGTGCGATCTGCTGCGAACTAATCCAAACAATGTTATTCAAGTGCGAATGGCTAAATGCAAGGCTCCTCACTCTGCAGCAAGCTACCTCACGCTTCAACGAGCAGATTCGAGGTTTGTAGATATTGTGCAATCTGCTGTGAACTCATGCAAAATAAGTTAGTCAAGTGTCAATGGCCTAAAGCAAGGCGCACCACTCTGCAGCAACCTACTTCACTCTGCTACGAGCAGATTTGAGATGCCTTTTTATTCTGCGATCTTCAGCGAACTCATGAGAAATGAGTTCTTCAAGTGCAATTGTCTAAAGCAAAGCACTGCACTCTGCTGCCAGCTACTGCACGCCTTGACGAGCAGGTTGGATATTTCTAGATATTCCAAGATCTGTTGTGAACTCATGCGTAACGAGTCATTCACGTGCAAATAGCCTAAAGCAGGGTGCAGCACTCTGCGACCAGCTACTGCAAGCTCTGACGAGTGGATTTAAAGTTTGTAGATATTGTTCGATCTGCTCCGAACTCATGCGAAATCAGTTATTTAAGTGCGATAGCCTAAAGCAAGGCGCTGCAGTCAGCTGCCAGCTACTGCTTGCTCCGATGGGCAAATTTAAAGTTTCTTGATATTGTACGATCTGCTGCGAACTCATGAAAAATAAGTTATGCAAGTGCGAATGGCCTAAAGGTAGGCGCCGCTATCTAAAGCAAGCTACAGCAAGCTTTGGCGAGTAGATTTGAGGTGACTTTAAATTTCTCAATCTGCTGCGAACTCACGCGAAATGAGGTATTCAATTGTGAATGGCCTAAAGCAACGCTCAGCACTCTGCTACCAGCTACTGCACGCTCTGACGAGTGGATTTAAAGTTTGTAGATATTGTTCGATCTGCTGCAAACTCATGCAAGATCAGTTAGTTAAGTGCGATAGCCTAAAGCAAGGCGCAGCAGTCAGCTGCCAGCTACTGCTTGCTCCAACGGGTGGATTTAAAATTTCTAGTTATTGTACGGTCTGCTGCGAACTCGTGAAAAATAAGTCATTCAATTGCGAATAGCCTAATGGAAGGTGCCACTCTCTGCTGCAAGCTACAGCTAGCTGCGGCAAGCCGATTTGAGGTGTCTTAAAATCCCGCAATCTGCAGCTAACTCACGCGAAATGAGGCATTCAAGTGGGAATGGCCTAATGCAAGCACTCTGCTGCCAGCTACTGCAGGCTCTGACGAGTGGATTTAAAGTTTATAGATATTGTGCGATCTGCTGCAAACTCATGCGAAACTAGGAATTCCAGTGAGAATGGCCTAAATCTTGGCACAGCACTCTGCTGCCAGCTACCACACGCCCCGACAAGTTGATTTAAAGTTTCTAGATATCATGCGATATGCTGCAAACTAATGCAAAATGAGTTATTAGAGTTTAAATTGCCTAAAGTGAGGCGCAGCACTCTGCATTAAGCTACCACACGTTGGGACGAGCTGATTCGAGGTGTCCTAATATTCCGCGATCTGCTGCAAATTCATGCAAAATGAGGTATTAGGGTGCGAATGGCCTAATGCAAGGTGCAGCACTCTGTCGCCAGCTACTGCACGCCCTACTAGTGGATTTTGAGAATGTAGATACTGTGTGATCTGCTGCGAACTCATGCGAATTAGATTATTTAAGTACGATTGCCTAAAGCAAGGGGCCGCACTCGGCTGCCATCTACTGCATGCTTCCACGTGTGGATTTAAAGTTACCACATACTGTGTGATCTGCTGGGAACTCATGCGAAATGAGTTATTCAAGTACGAACGGCCTAAAGCAAGGTGCAGCACTCTGCTGCCAGCTACGGCACGCTCCGACGAGCAGACTTGAAGTTTCTTGATATTCCGAGATTAGCTGCGAACTCAAGCGAAATAAGCTAATCATGTGAGAATGGATTTAAGCAAGTCACAGCACTGTGTTGCCAGCTACGTCACGCTCCGACGAGCGGATTTGAAATTTCAAGATATTCGGAGATCTGCTGCAAACTTATGCGACGTGAGTTATTCAAGTGCGAATGGTCTGCAGCGAGGCTCAACTCTTTGCTGCCAGCTACTACACGCTCCGACGATTGGACTTTAAGTTTCACTATATTTCGTGATCTGCTGCGAACTCATGGGCCATGAGTTAATCAAGTACAAATGGCTTAAAGCGAGGTGCAGCACTTTGCTGCCAGCTGCGGCACGCTCAGACGAGCAGATTTGAATCTTGTAGATATTCCAAGATCTGTTGGGAACTCATGCGAAATGGGTTAAGAGAGTGCAAATGGTCTAATGCCTGGCGCTTCACCCAGCTGCCGGCTACTGCAAGCTCTCACGAGCAGATTCCAGGTTTCTAGATATTTCGAGATCTGCTGCAAACGCACACAAAATGAGCTAATCAAGTGGGACTAGCGTAAAGCAAGTCGCAGCACTCTGCTTCCAGCAAAAGCACGCTTTTACGAGCGGAATCGAAGTTTCTAGTTATACCGAGATCTGCTGCAATCTCGTGCGAAATGAGACAAGCAAGTGCGAATGGTCTAACGCAATGAGCAGCAATCGGCTGCTAGCTATGGCTTGCTCCGACGAGAAGCTTCGAGGTTTCTAGATATTCCGAGATCTGCTGCAAACTCATGCGAGTCGAGTAAATCAAGTGCTAATAGCCTAATTAAAGGCTCAGCACTCTGCTGCCAGCTACCGAACGCTCCAACGAGCTTACCTAAAGTTTCTAGATATTCTGAGATCTGCTTGGAACTCATGGGAAATGATTTATTCGGGTGTGAATGGCCTAAAGCAAGCTGCAGCACAGTGCTGCCGGTTACCGCACGCTCCGAAGAGCAGATTTGAAGTTTCTACATATTCCGAGATCTGCTGGGAACAAGTGCGAAATGGATTAAGAGATTGCAAGTGGTCTAAAGCCAGGAGCTTCATTCAGCTGCCAGCTACTGCACGCTCCGACGAGCAGATTCCTGGGTTCTAGATATTTTGACATCTGCGGCAAACTCACACAAAATGAGTTAATCAAGTGGGACTAGCCTAAAGCAAGTCGTAGCACTCTGCTGTCAGCTACCGCAAGCCCCGACGTGCGGATTTTAAGTTTCTTGATATTCCGAGATCTGCTGGGAACTCATGAATAATAGGTCAAGAAAGTGCAAATGGTCTAAAGCCAGGCGCTTCACTCAGCAGCCAGTTACTGCACACTCCGACGAGCGGATTCCAGGTTAATAGATATTCCGTGGTCTGCAGGGAACTCATGCAAAACGAGTTAATCAAGTGCAAATGGCCTAAAGCAAGGAGCAGCACTCTGATGCAAGCTACCACACGCTCGGACGAGCGGATTTGAAGTTTCTAGATATTCCGAGATCTGCTGGGTACTCATGCGAAATGAGTTAGGCAAGTGGGAATGGGCTAAAGCAAGGAGCCGCTCTCGGCTGCCTGCTGCCTCCCTCTAGGACAAGCAGATTCGAGGTTGCTAGATATATACCGAGATCTGCTAGGAACTCATGCGAAATGAGATAATCAAGTAAGAATGGCCTGAAGCAAAGCCCAGCACTCTTTTTCCAGTTACCGCATGAGCCGACGAGCGGATTTGAAATTTCAAGATATTCCGGGATCTGCTGCGAACTCATGCGAAATGAGTGAATCGAGTGCAGATGGCCTAAAGCAAGCCGCAGCACTCAGCTGTCGGCTCCCGCATGCTCCGACTGGCGGATTGCATGTTTCCAGATATTCTGAGATCTGCTGCCAGCTCATGTGACATGAGTTAATCAAGTGCGAATGGCCTAAAGCGAGTTGGAGCACTATACTGCCAGCTACAGCAAGCTCCGGCGAGCAGATTTGAAGTTTCTAGATATTCCGAGATCTGCTGGGAACTCACGCGAAATGGGTTAAGAGAGTGCAAATGGTCTAAAGCGAGGCGCTTCACTCAGCTGCTAGCTACTGCACGCTCTCACAAGCGGATTCCAGGTTTCTAGATATTGCGAGATCTGCCTCAAACCCACACAAAATGAGTTAATCAAGTGCGCATGGCATGAAGCAACGAGCCGCAATCGGCTGCCAGGTACCGCTCGCTCCGTCGAGCGGATTCGAGGTTTCTAGGTATTCTGAGATCTGCTGCGAACTCATGCGAAATTTGTTATTCAGGTTCGAATGGCCCTAAAGGAAGGCTCGGCACTCTGCTGCCAGCTACTGAAGGCTCCGATGAGCTAATTTAAAGTTTCTAGATATTTCGAGATCTGCTGCCAGCTCATGTGACATGAGTTAATCAAGTGCGAATGGCCTAAAGTGAGTTGGAGCACTATACTGCCAGCTACAGCAATCTCCGACGAGCAGATTTGAAGTTTCTAGATATTCCGAGATCTGCTGGGAACTCATGCGAAATGGGTTAAGAGAGTGCAAATGGTCTAAAGCGAGGCGCTTCACTCAGCTGGCAGCTACTGCACGCTTTCACGAGCGGACTCCAGGTTTCTAGTTTGCTCGAGATCTGCTGCGAACTCACACAAAATGAGGTAATCAAGTAAGACTAGCGTAAAGCAAGTCGCGGCACTCTGCTTCCAGCTAAAGCATGCTTTGACGAGCGGATTTGAAGTTTCTAGTTACACCGAGATCTGCTTCAAACTCATGCGAAATAAGTCAAGCAAGTGCGAATGGTTTAAAGCAACGAGCAGCACTCGGCTGCTACCTACGGCTTGCTCCGACGAGGAGATTCGAGGTTTCTAGATATTCCGAGATCTGCTGGGAACTCATGCGACATGAGGTAATCAAGTAGGAATGGCCTAAAGCAAGGCTCAGCATTCTGCTGCCAGCTACCGAACGCTTCAACGAGCTTACTTAAAGTTTCTAGAAATTCCGAGATCTTCTGCGACCTCATGCAAAATGAATTAATCGAGTGCGAATGTCCAAAAGCAAGCTGCAGCGCTGTGCGGCCGGCTACAGCACGCTCCAAAGAGCGGATTTGAAGTTTCTCGTTATTCCGAGATCTGCTGCGAACTCAAGCGAAATAATTTAATCGGGGGCGAATGCCCTAAAGCAAGCTGCAGCACTGTGCTGCCGGCTACCGCACGCTCCGAAGAGCAGATTTGAAGTTTCTACATATTCCGAGATCTGCTGGAAACTCGTGCGAAATGGGTTACGAGATTGCAAGTGGTCCAAAGCCAGGCGCTTCACTCAGCTGCCAGCTACTGCACGCTCCGACGAGCGGATTCCAGGGCTCTAGATATTTCGAGATCTGCTGCAAACTCACACAAAATGAGTTAATCAAGTGGGACTAGCGTAAAGCAAGTCGTAGCACTCTGCTGTCAGCTACCGCAAGCTCCGACGTGCGGATTTTAAGTTTCTAGATATTCCGAGATCTGCTGGAAAGTCATGCATAATGGGTTAAGAGTGTGCAAATGGTCTAAACCCTGGCGCTTCACTCAGCAGCCAGTTACTGCACACTCCGACGAGCGAATTCCAGGTTTATAGATATTTTGTGGTCCGCTGTGAACTCATGCGAAACGAGTTAATCAAGTGCGAATGGCTTAAAGCAAGGCGCAGCACTCTGATGCAAGCGACCACACGCTCGGAGGAGCGGATTTGAAGTTTCTAGATATTCCGAGATCTGCTGGGTACTTATCCGAAATGGGTTAAGAGACTGCAATTGGTCTAAAGCCAGGCGCTTCATGCAGCTGCCTGCTACCGCACACTCCGACGAGCGGATTTGAGGTTTCTAGATATTCCGAGATTTGCTGAGAACTCATGCGAAATGAGTTAGGCAAGTGGGAATGGGCTAAAGCAAGGAGCCGCTCTCGGCTGCCAGCTGCCTCCATCTCCGACGAGCAGATTCGAGGTTTCTAGATATATACCGAGATAATAATAATAATAATAATAATATTGCACTTGATAAAGCGCCCTCAGAGAACTTAATCTCTTTCTAGGCGCTTTAAATTTGCTGCAAAGTGATACGCAACAGAATAGTAAGTAAAATCATGCCTGAAAAACAAACAAAATGAATAACATGGTTAGGGGAGATCTGCTAGGAACTCATGCGAAATTAGTTAATCAAGTAAGAATGGCCTGAAGCAAGGCGCAGCACTCTTTTTTCAGTCACCACATGCGCCGACGAGCGGATTTCAACTTTCAAGATATTCCGGGATCTGCTGCGAACTCATGCGAAATGAGTGAATCGAGTGCAGATGGCCTAAAGCAAGCCGCAGCACTCAGCTGTCGGCTTCCGCATGCTCCAACTGGCGGATTGCATGTTTCCAGATATTCTGAGATCTGCTGCCAGCTCATGTGACATGAGTTAATCAAGTGCGAATGGCCTAAAGCGAGTTGGAGCACTATACTGCCAGCTACAGCAAGCTCCGACGAGCAGATTTAAAGTTTCTAGATATTCCGAGATCTGCCGGGAACTCATGCGAAATGGGTTAAGAGAGTGCAAATGGTCTAAAGCGAGGCACAGCGATCTGCTGCGAGCTACCGAATGCTCCAACTAGATTACTTAAAGTGTCTAGATATTCCGAGATCTGCTGCGAACTCATGCGACGTGATTAAATCAAGTGCGAATGGCCTAAAGCAATACTCCTCACTATGCTGCCGGCTACTAAATGCTCCAACGAGCTTACTTTAAGTTTCTACATATTCCGAGATCTACTCCGAACTCATGCGAAATGAATTAATCGAGTGCGAATGGCCTAAAGCAACCTGCATCACTGTGCCGCCGGCTAGTGCACGCTCCGAAGAGCGTATTTGAAGTTTCTAGATATATCAAGATCTGCTGCGAACTCATGAGCCATGAGTTAATCAAGTTCGAATGGCACAAAGCAAGCCACAGCACTCTGCTGCCAGCTACCGCACGCTTCGACGAAAGTACTTAAAGTTTTTAGATATTCCGAGATCTGTTGTGAAATCATTCCAAGTGAGTTAATTAAGTAGAATTTGCCTAAATGGAGGCACCGTCCTCTACTGCCAGCTACCGCACGCTCCGACGAACGGATTAGATGTTTCTAGATAATCCAAGACCTGCTGTGAACTCATCGAAATGAGTCAATCAAGTGCAAATGGCCTAAAGCGAGGTGCAGCCTTCTGCTCCCAAGCAAGGCACGCTCCGACGAGCAGATTTGAATTTTCTAGATATTCGGGGATCATCTGCAAACACATGCAAAATGAGTTAATCAAGTGCGAATCGCCTACAGCAAGGTGCAGCACTCTGCTGCCAGCTACTGCAAGCTCCGAAGAGTGGATTTTAAGTTTCTAGCTACTCCGAGATCTGCTGCGAACTCATGCGAAATTAGTTAAGCAAGTGGGAATGGGCTAAAGTAAGGAGCCGCTCTCGGCTGCTAGCTACCGCCCTCTCCGACGAGCAAATTCGAGGTTTCTAGATATTCCGAGATCTGCTAGGAACTCATGCGAAATGAGTTAATCAAGTAAGAATGGCCTGAAGCAAGGCGCAGCACTCTTTTGCCAGCTTCCGCATTCGCCGACGAGCGGTTTTGAAATTTCAAGATATTCCGGGATCTGCTGCGAACTCATCCGAAATGAGGTAATTAAGTGCGAATAGCCTAAAGCAAGGTGCAGCACTCTGCTTCCAGCTACCGCTAGCGTCGACGAGCGGATTTGAATTTTCTAGATATTCCGAGATCAGCTGCGAACTAATGCGAAACGAGTTAATCTAGTGCGAGTCCTCTCGATTTACCGAGATCGGCCGTGTAGTGACGCGAGTCGGGACAATCAGTTGCGATTGGTGTAAAGCGAGTCGCACTACTCTGCTCGGATTCACCGCAAGAGCTGACGAGCAGACTTGAGTTGCCTCGATATACACAGATCTGCCACGAACTAATGCGAGTTGAGACAATCATTTGAGATATGCATTAAGGAAGTTGCACTGCTCTGAATCGTGCCACGGCAAACTACAACGAACTAAATTGAGTTGTCTCGATGTTTCGAGATATGCTGCGAACTGCTGCAAGTTGAGACAATCAGTTGTGATATGCCTCAAGCAAGTGGCAGAGCTCTGTTGGGAGCTACGGTAAGCTTCGACGAGTTGCCACGAGCTGTCTCGAGGCACCGAGATATTCGCGAACTGATGCGACTTGAGACAATAAATTGCCATATGCCTCTAACAAAATGCAGGCTTTGCTGCCAGCTATGTCAAGCTTCGACCAGCTGCTGCGAGTTGTCCCGATGTACCACGATCTTTCGCGAACTAATGCGAATTTGAATAATCGGTTAAATTAGGCTACAAAAGAGTTGCAGACGTCTGCTACGAGCTACGGCAAGTTTCGACGAGCTGCTACGAGATGCTTTAATGCACAGACATTTTCAGCTCACTGATGCGAGTGCAGACAATCAGTGGCGATACGCCTCAAACAAACTGCAGTGCTCTGCTGCAAGCTACTTCAAGCTTCAACGAGCCGTTACTAGTGGTCTAGATGTTCCGAGATCTGCTGCAAACTGATGCGAGTTGAGAGAGACAGTTGCGAAAGGCCCAAAGCATTTCTTAGCGCTGAGCTTCAAGCTACGGCAAGCTCTGAACAGCTGAATCAAAGTGTCTCGATGTACCGAGATCTGCGAAAATCTGAGGCTAGTCTAGACAATCAGTTGCGATAGGCCTAAAGCATTTCTCAGTGCTCTGCCCGAGCTACAGCAAGTTTAGGAGAGCTGCCACGAGTTGTCTCTATGCACTGAGAACTGCTGCGAACTGATGCGAGTTGAGGTAATAAACTGCGATACGCCATAAGCAAGTTGCAGTGCTCTGCTGTGAGCCACGGCAAGCTGCAACGAGCTTGATCTAGTGTTCCTAAAGTACCGAGATCTTCCGCGAACTGATGCGAGTTGAGATTAGCAGTTGCGATACGCCTCAAGCAAGCTAAGGCGCTCTGCTGTGATCCACGACAAGCTCCGATGAGCTTAATCTAGTGCCCTTAAAATCCCGAGATCTGCCACGTACTGGTGCGAGTTAGGACAATAAGTGGCGATTCGCCTCAAGAAAGTTGCAGTACTCTGCTTCGAGCTACGACGTGTTACGACATGGTGGCTCGAGTTTTTTCGTCGTACCGAGATCTGACGTGTAGTGATGCGAATTGAGACAATAAGTTGCGATTGGACTAAAGCAAGTCAAGCTACTGTGCTGGGATCCACGGCAAGGTCCGACGAGCACACTTGAGTTGCCTCGATGTACACAGATCTCCAGCGATCTAATAAGAGTTAGGAAAATCATTTGCGATAGTCATTAAGCTAGTTGCAGTGCTCTACTTGGCGCCACGTTAAACTACAACGAACCAAATCGAGTTGTCTCGATTTTCGGAGTTATGCTGCTAACTGATGCAAGTAAAGACAATCACTTCAGATAGGCCTCAACCAAGTTGCAGAGCTCTGCTGCGAGCTACGGTGAACTGCGATGAGTTGCCTTGAGTCGTCTCGATGTACCGAGATCTACTGCAGACAGATGCAAGTTGAGACAATAACTTGCGATACGCCTCAAACAAGATGCAGCGCTTAGCTGCCAGCTACGAAGAGCTTCGACGAGCTGCTGCGAGTTATCTCGATGCACGAAGATCTGTAGCAAACTGATGTGAATTAGCGTAATCAGTTATATTTGCCCTCAAGAGAGTTGTGGACCTCTGCTGCGAGCTACGGCAAGTTACGACGAGTTTCCACGAGATTTTAAGGTTCACCGACATCTGAAGCTAACTGATGCGAGTTGAGAAAATCAGTTGTGATACGCCTCAAACAATTTGCAGCTCTCTGCTGCGAGCTACTTCAAGCTTCAACGAGCAGCTACGAGTTGTCTCGGTGTTCCGAGATCTGCTGCAAACTGGTGCGAGTTGAGAGAATTAGTTGCTATAGGCCTAAAGCATTTCTCGGCGCTCCGCTTCAAGCTACGGCAAGTTCCGAAGAGCTGAATCAAGGTATCTCGATTAACCGAGATCTGCAGCGATCTGAGGCTAGTTGAGACAATCATTTGCGATAGGCCTAAAACATTTCTCAGTGCTCTGCCACGAGCTACTGCAAGTTTCGAAGAGCTGCCATGAGTTTTCTCGATGCAGAGAGATCTGCCGCAAACTGATGCGAGTTTATATAATCAGTTATAATACGCCTTAAGAAAGTTGCAGCACTCTGCGGCGAGCCACGGCAAGTTCCAACGAGCTTAATCTAGTGATCCTAACGTACCGAGATCTGCCGCAAACTAATGCGAGTTGGGGTAATCAGTTCCGATACACCATAGGTGAGTTGCAGCACTCTGCTGTGAGTCACGGCAAGCTCGAACGAACTATTTCTAGTGCTCTTAACGTACCGAGATCTGCCGCAAACTGACGCGAGTTGAGATCAGCAGTTGAGATATGCCTCAAGCAAGCTGCAGTTCTCTGCAGTGACCTACGACAAGGTCCGACGAGCATAATCTAGTACCCTTAACATCCCGAGATCTGCCACAAACTGATGCGAGTTGAGACCATTTGTGGCGATTCGCCTCAAGAAAGTTGCAGCACTCTGCTTCGAGCTACGACGAGCTCCGACGAGGTGGTGCGAGTTCTCTCGATGTACCGAGATCTGCGGTGTAGTGATGCGAGTTGAGACAATCGGTTGCGATTGGTCTAAAGCAAGTCACACTACTGTTCTGGGATCCCCAGCAAGCTCTGACGAGCTTATTTGAGTAGCCTCGATATACAGAGATCTGCCGCGAACTAATACGAGTTGAGACAATCATTTTGGATAGGCGTTAAGCAAGTTGCAGTGCTCTGCTTTGAGCTACCGCAAACTACAACGAACTAAATCGAGTTGTCTCGATGTTTTGAGATAAGCTGCGAACTGATACAAGTTAAGACAATCAGTTGCCATACACCCGAAGCAAGTTCCAGCGCTCTGCTGGGAGCTACGGCGAGCTTCGACGACTTGCCACGAGTTTTCTCGATGTACCGAGATCTACTGCGAACTGATGTGCGTTGAGACAACAAATTGCGATACGTCTAAGACAAGAAGCAGCGCTTTGCTGCCAGCTACGTCAAGTTTTGACGAGCTGCTGCGAGTTGACTCGATGTACCAATATCAACCGCGAACTGATGCGAATTAAAATAATTAGTTATATTAACCCCACAGGGAGTTGCAGACCTCTGCGGCGAGCTACGGCCAGTTTCGATGAGCTGCAACAAGTTCTCTCGATGTACCGAAATTTGCCGCGTAGTGATGCGAGTTGAGACAATCAATTGCGATTGGTCTTATGAAAGTCGCACTACTCTGCTGGGATCCACGGCAAACTCTGACGAGCTAATCGAGTTGCCTCGATATTTAGATATCTGCCGCGAACTAATACGAGTTGGGACAATCATTTGCGATAGGCATTAAACAAGTTGCAGTGGTCTACCTTGAGCTACGGTAAACTTCAAAGAACTAAATCGATTTGCCTCGATGTTTCGAGATATGCTCCAAACAGATGCAAGTTAAGACAATTTGTTGCGATACGCCCTAAGCTAGTTGCAGTGCTCTGCTGGGAGCTACGGCGAACTTCGACGAGTTACCCGAGTAGTCTCGATGTACCGAGATCTACTGCGAGTTGATGCGAGTTGAGACAACAAATTCCGATATGTCTTAAACAAGAAGCAGCACTATCCCGCGAGCTACGTCAAGCTTTAAGGAGCTACTGCGAGTCGTCTCGATGTACCAAACCTGCCACGATCTGATGTGAATGGGTATATTCACTTATAATAAGCCCCAACAGAATTTCAGACCTCTGCCACGAGCAACAACAAGTTTCCATGAGCTGCCACGAGTTGTCTCGATGTACCAAGGTCTGCCATGAACTGATGCGAGTTGAGATAAGCAGTTACCATACGCCTTATGCAAGTTGCAGTGCTCTGCTGCGAGCCACGGCAAGCTCCAACGAGCTTAATCTAGTGCCCTTAACATACCGAGATCATCCTCGAACTGATGCGAGTTTAGACAATCAGTGGCGATACGCCTCACGAAAGTTTCAGCACTCTGCTGCGAACAACGACGAGATGCGACGAGGCGGTGCGAGTTCTTTCGATGTACTGAGATCTGACGTTTAGTGATCCGAGTTGGGACAATCAGTTGCTATTGGTCTAAAGCAAGTCAATCTACGACGAGCAGACTTGAGTTGCCTTGATATACACAGATCTGTCGCGATATAAAACGAGTTCAGGCAATCATTTGCAATAGTCATTAAGCTAGTTGCAGTGCTCCGCTTCGTGACACGGTAAACTACAACGAATTAAATCTAGTTGTCTCGATGTTCGAGATATGCTGCGATATAATGCAAGATGAGACAGTCAGTTGCGATACGCCTCAAGGAATTTGCAGCCCTATGCGGCGAGCAACGACGAGCTCCGACGAGGTGGTGCGAGTTCTCTCGATGTACCGAGATATGCCGTGTAGTGATGCGAGTTGAGACAATCAGTTGCGATTGGTCTCAAGCAAGTCACACTACTCTGCTGGGATCCACGGCAAGAGCCGACGAGCTGACTTGAGTTGCCTCGATATACACAGATCTGCCACGAACGAGTTGAGACAATCATTTGGAATAGGCATTAAACAAGTTGCAACTGCAACGAACTAAATCGAGTAGTCTCGATGTTTCGGATATGCTGCAAACTGATGGAAGTTGAGACAATCAGTTTCGATACGCCCCAACAAGTTGCAGCGCTCTGCTGAGAGGTACGGCGAGCTTTGACGAGTTGCCACGAGTCGTCTCGATCTACCAAGATCTACTTCGAACTGATGCGAGTCGAGACAATAAATTGGGATACGCCTCAAACAACATGCAGCGCTTTCCTCCCAGCTATATCAAGCTCCGACGAGCTGCCGCCAGTTATCCCGATGTACCAAGATCTGCCGCGAACGAATGCGAATTTGAATAATCAGTTTTATTTGGTCCCAAGAGGGTTGTAGACCTCTGCTGCGAGCTACGGCAAGTTTTGACGAGCTGCCACGAGTTTTCTCGATGTACCGAGATCTGCCGCGAACTGATGCCAGTTGAGGTAATCAGTTGCGATACGCCTAAAGCAAGTTGCAGCGCTTTGCTGTTAGCCACGGCATGCTCTGACGAGCTTAATCTACTGTCCTTAACAAACCGAGATCTACAACGAGCTGATAGAGATGAAACAAACTGTGGCGATTCGCCTCAAGTAAGTTGCAGCACTCTGCTGCGAGCCACTATGAGCTCCGACGAGGTGGTGCGAGTCCTCTCGATGTACCGAGATCTGAAGTGTAGTGATGCGAGTTGAGACGATCACTTGCGATTAATCTAAAGCAAGTCACACTACTGTGCTAGTATCCCCGGCAAGCTCTGATGAGCTGACTTGAGTTGCCTCGATAAACAGATATCTGCTGCGATGTAATACGAGTTCGCACAATCACTTGTGATAGTCATTAAGCTATTTGCTGTGCTGTGCGTCGCGCCACGGCAAACTACAACGAACTGAATCAAGTTGTCGCGATGTTTCAAGATATGCCACGAACTGATGCAAGTTAAGACAACAAGTAGCGATTCGCCTCAAAAAAGTTGCAGCACTCTGCTTCGAGCTACGACAAGCTCCGACGAGGTTGTGCGAGTTCTCTCAATGTACCGAGATCTGCCGTGTAGTGATTCGAGTTGAGACATTCAGTTGCGATTGGTCTACAGCAAGTCGCGCTACTCTGCTGGGATCCACAGCAAGCTCCGACGAGCTGACTTGAGTTGCTTCGATATACACAGATCTGCCACGAACTAATACGAGTTGAGACAATCATTTTTAATAGGCGTTCAACAAGTTGCAGTGCTCTGCTTCAAACTACGGCAAACTACAACGAACTAAATCGAGTTGTCTCGCAGTTTCGAGATATGCTGCGAACTGATGCAAGTTAAGCCAATCAGTTGCGATACACCCAAGCATGTTGCAGCGCTCTGCTGGGAGCTACGGCGAGCTTCGACGAGTTACCACGAGTTGTCTGGATGTACCGAGATCTACTGCAAACTGATGGGACTCGAGACAATAAATTGCTATACGCCTCAAACAAGATGCAGAGCTTTCCTGCCAGCTACGTTAAGCTCCGACGAGCTGCTGCGAATCGTCTCGGTGTACCAAGATCTGCCGCGAACTGATGCAAATTGAAATAATCAGTGATATTAGGCCCCAAGAGAGTTGCAGACCTCTGCTGCGAGCTACGGCAAGTTTTGACGAGCTGCCACGAGATGTTTCGGTTCACCGACATTTGCAGCTAACTGATGCGAGTTGAGACAATCAGTTGCGATACGCCCCAAGCAAGTTACAGTGCTCTGTTGTAAGCTACGGTGAGCTTCGACGAGTTGCCACGAGTCGTCTCGATGTACCGAGATCTACTGCGAACTGATGCGAGTTGTGACAAAAAATTGCGATATGCCTCAAGCAAGAAGCAGCGCCTTGCCGCCTGCTACGTCACGCTTTGACGAGCTGCTGCGAGTGGTCTCGATGTACCAAGATCTGCCGCGAACTGATGCAAATTAAAGTAATCAGTTATAATAAGCCCACAGAGAGTTGCAGACCTCTGCCGCGAGCTACGGCATGGTTCAACGAGCTGCAACAAGTTCTCTCGATGTACCGAGATCTGCCGTGTAGTGATGCGAGTTGAGACAACCAGTTGCGATTCGTCTATAGCAAGTCACACTACTGTGCTGGGATCCCCAGCAAGCTCCGACGAGCTGACTTGAGTTGCCTCGATATACAGAGATCTGCCTCGAACTAATACGAGTTAGGACAATCATAAGCAATAGGCATTACGGAAGTTCCACTGCTATGCTTACAGCTACGGCAAACTACAACGTACTAAATCGAGTAGTCTCGATGTTTCGAGATATGCTGCGAACTGATGCAAGTTGAGACAATCAGTTGCGATACGCCTCAAGCAAGTTTCAAGTTGTCTTGATGGTTCGAAATGTGCTACGAACTGATGCGAGTTGAGACAATCAGTTGCAACAGGCCTTAAGTAAGTTGCAGCAGTGCGCTGGGACAATTGACAATTTCGACGAGCTTACTCCATTGGTCTCCATATACCGAGATCTGCCGCGAATATATGTGAGTTAGGATTATCAGTTGTGAAAATGCTCAAGCAAGTCGCAGTGCTCATGTAGGAGCTACGGCATGTTTCAACTTGCAGCCACAGTTTATCTCGATGCTGAGAGAGCTGCGTCGAAGTGATGCGAGGAGAGAAAATCAGTTCCAATCGGCTAAAAGCAAGTCTCGTCACTCTGCTGTGAGCTACCGCAAGCTTCGACGAGCTGCATCAAGCTGTCTTGATATACCGCGATCTGCCGCCAACTGATGCGAGTTGAGACAGAAAATTGTGATACGCCTAAAATAAATTATAGTGCTCTGCTACGGTAAGCTTCAACAGGTAGCGAACGAATGTTCTCGATGTACCGAAATCTGCCAGGGACTGATGCGAGTTCCGAAAAACATTTGCGATAGGCCTAAACCAAGTCTACGGGCTCTGTTGCGAGCTCTGGCAAGGTCCGACGAGCTGACTCGGATTGTCTCGATATACTGACATCTGCCGTAACCTGATGCGATTTGAGATATTAAAGTGCGATAGCCCTCAAGCAAGTTGGGATGTCCTGCTAGAAACTAAATTTAGCTCGGATGACCTAAATCGAGTAGTCTCAATGTTTTGAGAACAGATGGAAGTTAAGACAATCGGATGCACTAGGCCTTAAAGAAGTTGGAGCGCTCCACTGTAAACGACGGCACGCTCCAAAGAGCTGACTCGAGTTGTTCCGATATACCGAGGTCAGTCGCTAACCGATGTGAGTAGAGACAATCAGTTGCGATACGCTGAGAGCAAGTTTCAGAGCTCTGCAGCGAGCAACGGCAAGCTCCGACGAGGTGGTACAAGTTGTCTAGATGTACCGAAATAAACCCTGCACTGATGCGAGTTTAGACAATCAGTTGCCATAGGCCTAAAGCAAGTCTCAGCGCTCTGCCGCGAGCTACGGCAAGAATTGACGAGCAGCCACGAGTTGTCTCGATGTACCGAGATCTGCTGCGAACCTATGCGTGTTGAGACAATCAGTTTCGATACGCCTCAAGAAAGTTGCAGTGCTTTACTGTGAGCTATCAAGCTCCGACAATGTGCCACGGGTGTCTTGGTTTACCGAGATCTGCCGCAATCTGATGCGAGTTGAGATTATCAGTTGCGATAAACCTAAAGCAAGTCTCAAGCCTTTACTGCGATCTAAGGCAAGCTCCGACGAGCAGAATCAAGTTGTCTCGATATACCGAGATCTGCCGCGAACTGATGCGAGTTACAATAATCAGTTGCGAAAGGGCTCAAGCAAGTTGCAGAGCTAAGGTACGAGCTACGGGAAGCTGCAACGAGCTGCCACAGGTTATCTCGATGCCCCGAAATCTGCTGCAAAGTGATGCGAGGAGAAACAACCAGTTGCGATAAACCTCAAACAAGTTGCAGCGCGTTGCTGCCAGCTATGTCAAGCTTCGAGGAGTTGCTACGAGTTGTCTCGATGTTCCTAGATCTGCTGCAAACCGATGCGAGTTGAGAGAACCAGTTGAGATCGGCCTAAAGCAAGTCTCGGGGCTCAGCTTGGAGCTACGGCAAGCTCCAACGAGCTTGATCAAGGTGTCTCGATATACAAAGATCTGCCGCGAACTGATTCGTGTTGAGACAATCAGTTGCAATCGGCCTAAAGCAAGTCTCAGCGCTCTGCAGCGAGCTACGGCAAGTTTCGACGAGCTGCGACGAGTTGTTAAGATGTACCGCGAGCTGCTGCAAACGGATGCGAGTTGAGATAATCCTGTTTTGATACGCCTCAAGCAGGTTGCTGCGCTTTGCTGCAAACCTCATCAAGCTCCGACGTGCAAAATCAAGTGCTCTCAGCATACTGAGATCTGCCGCGAACTGATGCGAGTAGAGACAATCAGTTGCGATATGCCTCAGGAAAGTTGAAGGGCTCTGCTGCGAGCTAAGGCAAGCTCCGACGATGTGGTAGCCGTTGTATCGATGGACTGTGATCAGCCGTGCACTGATGCGAGTTGAGACAATCAGTTGCCCTAGGCCTGAAGCTAAGCTCAGCACTCTGCTGCGAGCTACGGCAAGTTTCGACGTGCTCCCACCAAATGTCTTGATGTTCCGAGATCTGCCGCGAACTCATGCGGGTTGAGACAATATGCTGCGATACGCTTCAAGCATGTTGCAGTGCTCTGCAGCGAGCTACGGCAAGCTCCGACAAGCTTACTCAAGTGGTCTCGTTTTACCGAAATCCGCCGCTACCTCATGCGAGTTGAGATAATCATTTGCGATATGCCTTAAGCAAGTTACAGCGCTCCGGTACGAGCTACGGCAAGCTTAATCGTGCTCCCACGGGTTATCTCAATGTTCCGAAATCTGCCGCGAACTGATGCGAGTTATAGATATCGTTTGCAAAAAACCTCAAGCAAGTTGCAGCCGACTGCTGCGAGCTACGGCAAGCTCTGACAAGGTGGTGTGAGTTGTCTCGACATACCGAGGTCTGCCACGAACTGATGCAAGTTGAGACAATCAGTTGCAATAGGTATCAAGCAAGTCTCGTCGCTCTGATTTGAGCTAATGCAAACTCCGATGAGCTGAATCTAATTGTCACGATGTTTCTAGATGGGCTGCGAACTGATGCGAGTTGTGACAATCAGTTGAGATATGCGTCTTGGAAGTTGCGGAGCTTTGCTGCGAGCTTCGAAGAGCTTACTCTTGTGGTCTCGTTTTAATAAAGTATGCATCAAACTCATGCGAGTTAAGACAATCAGTTGCGATAGGCCTAAAGCAATTCTCAGCGCTCTGCCGGGAGCTACGGCAAGCTTCAAAGAGCTACAACGAGTCGTCTTGATGCAGTGAGATAAGCAACGAACTTAATGCGAGTTCAGACAATCAGTCGCGATACGCCTCAATCAAGTTGCAGAGCTCTCCTGTTAGCTACAGCAAGCTTTGACGAGCTGCCAAAAGTTTCCTCGATGTACCAAGATCTCCTGCGAACTGATGCGAGTTTAGATAATTAGTTAAAATAGGCCTGCAGCAAGTTGCAGCGCTCTGCTGCGAGCAACGGCCAGCTTTAACGTGCTGCCACGAGTTGTCTCGATGTACCGAACTCTGCCGGGGACTGATGCGAGTTCCGACAAACATTTTCGATAGGCCTAAAACTAGTCTCAGCGTTCTGCTGCGAGCTACAGCAAGCTCCGACGATCTAAATCTAGGGTTCTCGATATACTTATATCTGCCGTGAACTGATGCGAGTTTAGATAATAAAGTGCTGATAGCCCTTAAGCAAGTTGGGGTGCTCTGCTAGAAACTACAGCCACCTCTGATGAGCTAAATTGAGTTGTCTCAATGTTTTGAGAGCAGATCGAGTTGAGACAGTCATTCGGGATAGGCATTAGGCAGGTTGCGAAGATCAGCTTCGAGCAACAGCGAACTCCAACGAGCTGAATCGAGTTCTCATGATGTTTAATGATATGCTGCGAACTGATGCGAGTGTAGACAATCAGTTGCGATACGCTTCAAGGATGTTGCAGAGCGCTCTGCTGTGAGCTATGGCAAGCTCCGACGAGCTACTCTAGTGGTCTCGTTTAAATGAAATATGCCACGATCTTGTGCGAGTTGACAAAATCAGTTGCTATAGGCCTCAAGCAAGTTGCAGCACTCTGCCGTGAGCTATGGCAATCGTCGACGAGCTGCCACGAGTTGTCCCGATGTACCGAGATTTGCCGTAAACTGATGCGAGTTAAGATAGTTAGTTGAGATACGCCTCAAGCAAGTTGCAGCGCTCTGCTGCGAGCCTCGGATAGCTCCGACGAGCCTAATCGATAGTGCTCTCAAAATTCCGAGAGCCGCCGCAAACCAATGCAAGTTGAGACAATCAGTTGCGATACGCCTGAAGAAAGTTGCAGCGCTCTGCTATGTCGCAAGCTCCGTCGAGCTTTCTCTAGTGGTCTCGTTTTACCGAAATATCCGCGATCTCGAACGACTTGAGATAATCAGTTGCCATAGGCCTCATGCAAGCTGCAGCGCTCTGCTGGGATACACGGCAATCTCTGACGAGCTGACTCGAGTTGCCTTGATATACAGAGGTCTGCCACGAAGTAATACGTGTTCAGACAATCATTTGCGACAGTCATTGAGCTAGTTGCAGTGCTCTGCGTCGCGCCACGGCAAACTACAACGAACTAAATCGAGTCGTCTCGATGTTTCGAGATATGCTGCGAACTGATGCAAGTCGAGACAATCAGTTGCAATACGCCTTAAGAAAGTTTCAGTGCTCTGCTTTCTGATACGACAAGTTCTGACAAGGTGGTACGAGTTGTCTCGACGTACCAAGATCTGCCTAGAACTGATGCGAGTTAAGACAATACAATGCGATAGGCCTCAAGAAAGTGCAGCTCTTTCCTGCGAGCCACGGTATGCTTCGATGAGCTTACAAGAGTTTTCTGAATATACCAAGATTTGCGGCAATCTGATGCGAATTCAGGTAATTAGTTGCGATACACCTCAAGAGAGTTGCAAGTTGTCTCGATGCTTCAAAATGTGCTGCGAACTGATGCGTGTTGAGATAATCAGTCACGATAAGCCTTAAGCCAGTTTCAGTGGTTTGCTGGGACAAACGAAAATTACGCCGAGCTTACCATAGTGGTCTCAATATACCGAGATCTGCCACGAACATACGCGAGTTAAGATAATCACTTGCAAAAGGCCTCAAGCGAGTTGCAGCGCTCAGGTACGAGCTACGGCATGCTTCAACTAGCTGCCACGGGTTGACTCGATGCTCCGAGATCTGCTACAAAGTGATGCGAGGAGAGGAAATCAGTCTCGATTGGCCTATTGCAACTTTCGTCGCTTTGCTGTGAGCAACGGTGAGCCTCGACGAGCTGTAATAAGGTGTCTTGAAGTACCGAGATCCGCCGTGAGCTGATGCGAGTTGAGACAATAAATTGCGATACGCCTCATACAAGTAAAAGCGCTCTGCTGCGCGCTGAGGCAAGCTTTAACGAGCTGCCACGAGTGTTCTTGATGTGCCGAAATCTGCCACGGACTGATACGAGTTTCGACAAGCAATTGGGATAGGCCTAAACCAAGTCTCAGGGCTCTGCTGTGAGCTCCGGCATGCTCCGACGAGCTGACTCGAATTGTCTCGATATACTGACATTTACCGTAAGGCGATGCAAGTTGAGATAACCAAGTGTGATGGACCTCAAGCTAGTTGGGGTACTCTAATAGAAACTACGTTTAGCTCTGATAAGCTAAATCTATTTGTCTCAATGTTTTGAGAACAGATTCAAGTTGAGGCAATCAGATACGCTAGCCCTCAAACAAGTTAGAGTGATCTGCTGTAAGCGACGGCAAGCTTCGACGAGCTGCCTCGAGCTGTGTCGATAAACCGAGGTCTGTCGCTAACTGATGGAAGTGGAGACAATCAGTTGCGATACGCCTCATGGAAGTTGCAGCGCTCCGCCGCTAGCTAGTGCAAGCTCCGACGAGCTTACTCTAGTGGTCTCGTTTTACCAATATATGACGCGAACTAATGCGAGTCGAGGGAATCAGTTGCGATAGTCTTCAAGCAAGTTGCAGCGCTCTGGTACGAGCTATGGCAAGCTTCAACGAGCTCACACGGGTTGTCTCGATGTTAAGAGATCTACCGCAAACTGATACAAGTTAAAACAATCAGTTGCGATACGCCTCAAGCAAGTTGCAGCTTTTTCCTGCGAGCCACGGAATGCTTCGACAAACTGACTAGAGTTGTCTCAATGTACCGAGATTTACTGAAAACTGGTGCGAATTAGGTTAATCAGTTTCGAGATGCTTCAAGGGAGTTGCAAGTTGTCACGATGTTTCGAAACGTGCTGCGAACTAATGCGAGTTGAGACAATCAGTCGTGATAGGCATCAAGCAATTTGCAGCTGTCTGCTGGGACAAACGGCAATTCCGACGAGCTTACTACAGTGGTCTCGACATACCGAGATCTGCCGCGGAAATACGCGAAATAAGATAATCAGTTGTGAAAGGCCTTAAGCAAGTTGCAGCACTCAGGTACAAGCTACGGCAAGCTTAAAATAGCTGCCACGGGTTATGTCGATGCTCCGAGAGCTGCTGAGAAGTGATGCGACGAGAAAAAATCAGTTGCGATTGGCCTAAAGCAAGCCTTGTCCCTCTGCTGTGAGCTACGGCAAGCTCCGACGTGGTGAATCAATGTGTCTCGGTATACCGAGATCTTCCGCAAACCGATGCGAGTTTTGACAATCAGTTGAGATGCGCCTCGAGCAAGTTGCAGCGCTCTTCTGCAACCTACGGTGGGCTCCGACCAGGTTGTACGAGTCGTCTCAATGTACCGACACCTTCCGTGAACTGATACGAGTTCAAAAAATTAGTTGTGATAGGTCAAAAGCGAGTCTCAGCATTCTGCTGCGAGCTACGGCAAGCTTGTACGAGCTGCCACGAGCTGTCTCGATGTACCAAGATCGACGAGAAAAAAATCAGTTGCGAACTGATGCGAGTTGAGATAATTAGCTATAATAGGCCTAAAGCAAGTTGCAGCGCCCTGCTGCGAGCTACGGCCAGCTTTAACGGGCTGCCACGAGTTGTCTCGATGTACCGATATCTGCCACGAAACGACGCGAGTAGCGATAAGCAGTTGCGATGGGCCTAAAGGAAGTCTCAGTGCTCTGTTGTGAGCTACGGCAAGATCTGACGAGCTGACGCGAGTTGTCTCGATTTACTGACATCTGCCGTGAACTGATGCGAGTTGAGATGATATAGTACGATAGCACTCAAGCAAGTTGGGTAGCTCTGCTAGGAATTACGGCAAGCTCTGACGGGCTAAATCGAGTTTTCTCAGTGTTTTGAGAACAGATGCGAGTTGAGACGATCGTTTGCGATAGGCATTAAGCAAGTTGCAGCGCTCTTTTTCGAGCTGTGGCAAACTCCAGCGAGCTCAATTGAGTTTTCACGATGCTTCGAGATAAGCTGCAAATTGATGCGAGTTAAGATAATCACTGGAGATACGCGTCAAGGAAGTTGCAGTGCACTGCTGCGAACTACGGCGAGTTCCGACGAGGTGGTACTAGTTGTCTTGATGTACCGAGATCAGACGTGCACTGATTCGAGTTGAGAAAATCAGTTGCAATAGGCCTAAAGCAAGTCTCAGTGCTCTGCCGCGGGCAACGGCAAACTTCAACGAGCTGCTACGAGTTGTCTCTGTGTACCGAGACCTGCCGCGATCTAATGCGGGTTCAGTTAATAAGTTGCGACACGCCTCAAGCGAGTTGCAGCATTCTGCTTGGAGCCACGGCAAGCTCCGACGAGCCTAATCTAGTGCTCTCAACATACCGAAATCTGCCACGAATTGATGCGAGTAGAGACAATCAGTTTTGATACGCCGCATAGAAGTTGCAGCGCTCTGCCGCAAGCTACGGCAAGCTCCGACGAGCTTACTCAAGTAGTCTCGTTTTACCGAAATATGCCGCGAACTAATGCGAGTGAAGACAATCAGTTGCGATAGTCCTCGAACAAGTTTCAGCGCTCAGGTACGAGCTAAGTCAAGCTTCAACGAGCTCACACCGGTTATCTTGATGTTCAGAGATCTGCCGAGAACTGATGCGAGTCGAGACAATCAGCTGCGATACGCCTCAAGCAAGTTGCAGTTCTTTCCGGCGAGCCACGGTTTGCTTCGACAAACCGACTAGAATGGTGTCAATTTACCGAGATTTGCTGCAAACTGATGCACATTCAGTTAATCACTTGTGAGATGCCTCAAGATAGTGGCAAGTTGTCTCGATGTTTCTAAACTCGCCGCGAACTGATGCGAGTTGAGACAATCAGTCGCAAGAGGCCTCAAGCAAGTTGCAGCTGTCTTCTGATACAAACGGCAATTTCGACGAGCGTACTACAGTGGTCTCGATATACCAAGATCTCCCGCGAACATATGCGAGTTAAGATACTCAGTTGCAAATGGCCTCGAGCAAGTTGCAGCGCTAAGGTACAAGCTACGGCGAGTTTTTGCTAGCTGCCACGGGTTATCTTGATTCTCCGAGAGCGGCTGCAAAGTGATGCAACGGGAAACACTTATTTGCGATTGGTCTAAAGCAAGTCTTGTCCCAGTGCTGTTAGCTACGGCAAGCTCCGACGAGCTGAATCAAGGTGTCTTGATATACCGAGATCGTCCGCAAACTGATGCAAGTTAATAAAATCAGTTACGACGCGCCTCAAGCAAGTTGCAGTGCTCTGCTGCGACCTACGGCAAGCTCCGAACAGGTTGCACGAGTTGTCTTGATGTACCGACACCTGCAGCGATCTGATGCGAGTTTAAAAAATCAGTTGCGATCGGCCAAAAGCAAGTCTCAGAACCCTGCTGCAAGCTAAGGCAAGGTCCGACGAGCTTGCTCTAGTGGTCTTGTTTTACCGAAATAGGCCGCGAACTAATGCGAGTTGAGATAATCAGTTGCGAAAGCCTCAATCAAGTTGCAGCGCTCTGCTAGGAGCTACGGCCAGCTTCATCGAGCTCCCACTGTTTATTTTGATGTTCCGAGATCTGCCGCGAACGGATGCGAGTTGAGACAATCAGATGCAGTACGTCTCACGCAAAATGCAGCTCTCTGCTGCGAGCTACAGCAAGCTACGACGAGGTGGTACGAGTGGTCTCGATGTACCGAGACCTGCAGCGAACTGATGCAAGTTGAGACAATCAGTTGCGTTAGGCCTGAAGCAACTCTCAGCGCTCTGCCGGGAACTACAGCAAGGCTCAACAAACTGCCACGAGCTGTATCAATGTACCAAGATTTGCGGCGAACAAATGCGAATTAGAATATTCAGTTATAATAGGCCTCAACCAAGTTGCAGCGCTCTGCTGGGAGCTACGACAAGCTCTGACGAGCTTAATCTAGTGCCCTTAACATTAAGAGATCTGCCACGAACTGATGCGAGTTGAAACAATCAGTTGTGATAGGCCTAAAGAGAGACTCGGCGCTCTGCTGGGAGCTACGGCAAGGTTTGACGAGCTGCCACGAGCTGTCTCGACGTACCGAGATTTGCGGCGAACTAATGCGAATTAGAACAGTCAGTTAGAATAGGCCTCAAACAAGTTGCAGCGCTCTGCTGGGAGCTACGGCAAGCTTCGACGAGCTGCCACGAGTTGCCTCGATGCACCGAAATCTCCAGCGAACTGATACGAGTTGAGACAAATTGTTACGATACGCCTCAAATAAGTTGCAGAGCTCTGCGAAGCTTTGACGAGCCGCCACGAGTTGTATCAATGTAGCAAGATCTGCTGCGAACTGATGTGAATTGAGATAATTTGTTTTATTAGGCCTAAAGCCAGTTGCGGCACTCTTCTGCGAACTAGGGCAAGCTCCAACGGGTTGCCACGAGTTGTCTCGATGTACCAAAATCTGCTGCAAGCTGATGCGAGTTGGGTCAAGCAGTTGCTATAGGACTAAAGCAAGTCTCAGCGCTCTGCTGCGAGCTACGGCAAGCTTCGACTACCTGCCACGAGCTGTCTCGATGTTTCGAGACTTGCTGCGAACTGATGTGAGTTGAGACAATCAAATGAGATAGAGCTTAAGCAATTTGCAGCGCTAAGGTACAAGCTACGGCAAGCTTTAACGAGCTCCTATGGGTTATCTCGATGATCCGAGATCTGCTGCGAACGGATGCGAGTAAAGACAATCAGTTACGGTAAGTCTAAAGCAAGTCGTACTAAAAAAAATCCTAGCTGATTAAACAGCCTCTTTTTGTATAGCGACAGAAGAGCCTTTACGGCTATCACCACCGCTTGCAGTGGCGATAAAGGATCGCCCACTGCAGGAATCGAACCCACGACCTCGGGACTGAGGTCGTGAAAGCAACCACCTTACCTAGTGTGCCATGACGGCTACTCTGCTGAGAGCAATGGCAAGCTCCGACGAGCTAACTCGAGTTGCCTCACTATAAAGAGAACTGCTGCGAACTAATGCGAGTTGAGATTTGCTATAGGCATTTAGCAAGTTGCAGCGCTCTGCCATGATCTACTGCGAGCTCCGACGAGGTAGTACGAGTTGTCTTGATGTATTGAGATCGGCCGTGCACTGATGCGAGTTGAGACAATCAGTTACGATTGGCCTAAAGCAAGTCTCGGTGCTCTGCCGCAAGCTACGGCAAGCTTCGACAAGCTGCCACAAGTTGTCTCGATGTACCGAGATTTGCCGCGAACCGATTCGGGTTGAGACAATTGGTTGCGATACGCCTAAAGCAAGTTGAAGCACTCTGCTGCGTGCTACGCCAAGCTCCAACGAGCTTACTTTAGTGGTCTCGTTTTACCGAAATCTGCCGCTAACTCATGCGAGTTGGGGTGATCAGTTGTGATTGTCCTCAAGAAAGTTGCAGAGCTCCGGTACGAACTACTGCAAGCTTCAGCGAGCTCCCATGGGTTAGCACGATGTTCCGAGATCTGCCGTGAACTGATGTTAGTTAATACAATAGGTTGCAATACGCCTCAAGCAAGTTGCAGTGCTCTGCTGTGAGCTACGGCTAGCTCGGACGAGGTGGTACGAATTGTTTAGATAAACCGAGATCTGCCGCAAACAGATGCGTGTTGAGACAATCTGTTGCGATAAGCCTCAAGCAAGTTGCAGCTCTTTCCTGTGAGCAACGGTATGTTTCCCCGAGCTGACTAAAGTTGTCTCAATGTACCAAGATTTGCTGCAAACTTATGCGAATTGAGTTAATCTGTTGCGATACGCCTTGAGCAAGTAGCAAGCTGTCTCGATTTTATGAAATGTACTGGGAACTGATGCGATTCGAGACAATCAGTAACGATACACCTTAAGCAAGTTGCAGCAGTTTGCCGGGAGCTACGACAACTCCGACGAGCTTGCTACAGTGGTACCGATATACAGAGATCTGCCGCAAATATAAGCGAGTCGAGATAATTAGTTGCGAAAGGCATCAAGCAAGTTGCAGCGCTCCAGCACGAGCTACGGCAAGCTTTAACGAGCTCCAACGGCTTATCTCGATGATTTGAGATCTGCTGCAAAGTGATGCGAAAAGAGACAATCAGTTGCCATAGGCTAAAAGCAAGTCTCAGCTCTCTTCAAGGAGCTACGGCAGCTCAGAGGAGCTAACTCGAGTTGTCTTGATATACTGACGTCTGCCATGAAATAATGCGAGTTGAGATAATTAAGTGCGATAGCCCTAAACTAAGTTGGGGTGCACTGCTAGAAACTACGTTTAGCTCTGATGAGCTAAATTGAGTTGTCTCAATGTTTTAAGAACAGATTCAAGTTGAGCCAATCAGATGCGATTAGCCTCAAACAAGTTAGAGTGCGATTACTTGATCATTTGCGATAGGCATTAGGCAAGTTGCAGTACTCTGCTTTGAGCTTTGGAAAACTACAACGAACTAAATTGAGTTGTCTCGATGTTTCGAGATATGTTGCGAACTGTTGCAAGTTGAGACAATCAGTTGCTATACGCTTCAAGCAAGTTGCCGCATTCTGAAGCGAGCTACGGCGAGCGTCGACGAGTTGCCACAAGTTGTCTTGATGAAGCGAGATCAACTGCGAACTGGTGCGAGTTGGAAGAATTAATTGCGATATGCCTCAAACAAGATGCAGCGCTTTGCTCCCAGCTACGTCATGCTTCGACGAGATGCTGCGAGTTGTCTCGATATACCAAGATCTGCCGCGAACTGATGCGAATTGGAATAATCAGTTATATGAGGCCTCAAGAGAGTTAAAGACCTCTGCTGCCAGCTACGGCAAGTTTCGACGAGCTGCCACGAGATGTTTCGATGCACCGACATCTGCAGCTAACTGATGCGAGATGAGACAATCTGTTGTTATATGCCTCAGACAAGTTGCAGCGCTCTACTGCGAACTACTTTAAGCATCGACGAGCTCCTACGAGTTGTCTCGATGTACCGACATCTGCTGCAAACTAATGCGAGTTTAGAGATACAGTTGCGACAGGTCTAAAGCAAGTCTCAGAGCCATGCTTCGAGCTACGGCAAGCTCCGACGAGCTGAATCAAGGAGTCTCGATATACTAAGATCTGCGGCAAACTGAGGCTAGTTAAGACAATCAGTTGCGATAGGCCTAAAGCACTCCTCAGTGCTCTGCCTCAAGCTACGGCAACTTTCGACTAGCTGCCACGATTCGTCTTGATGTACCGAAATCTGCCGCGAACTAATGCGAGTTGAGATAATCAGTTGCGATACGCCTTAAGCAAGCTGCAGTGCCCTGCTGCGAGCCACGGCAAGCTCCGGCGTGGTGGTGCGAGTTGTCTCGTTGTACCGAGATCTGCCGCGAACAGATGCGAGTTGAGACAATCAGTTGCGATGCGCCTCAGGCCAGTTGCAGAGCTCTGCTGTGAGCTACGGCAAGCTCCGACGAGATGAATCAAGGTGTCTCGATATACCGAGATCTGCTGCAAACTGATGCGAACTGATACAATGATTTTCGACCGGCATCAAGCAAGTTTGAAAGCTCTGCTGGGAGCCACGGCATGCTCCGAGGGGTTGTAATGAGTTATCGCGATGTACACAGACCTAAGGTCAACTGGAGAGAGTTGATACAATCATTTGCGATCGGCATCAAGCAAGTTCCCGCGCTCTGCCGGGTGCTACGGCAAGCTTTGAAGAGCTGCCACGAGTTGTCCCGATGCACCAAGATCTGCAGCGAACTAATGCGACATAAGACAATCGATTGTGATACGCCTCAAACAAGTGGCAGCACTCTGCCATGAGCAACGGCAAGTTTCGACGAGCCGCCATGAGTCGTCTCGATGTACTGAAATCTGCCACGAACCGGTGCGAGTTGAGACAAGCAGTTGCGATAGGCCCTAAAGCTAGTCTCGGAGCTCTGCTGCGAGCTACGACAAGCTCGGACAAGTTGAATTGAGTCGTCTTGATATATTGAGATCTGCCGCGAAATAATGCAAGTAGAGACAGTCATTTGCGATAGGCATTAAGCAAGTTGCAGCGCTCTTCTTTGAGCTACGGCAAACTCAAACGAGCCGAATCGATTTGTCTCGATGTTTCAAGATATGCTGCGAACTGATGTGAGTTGAGAGGATCAGTTGCGATAGGCCTACAGCAAGTCTCAGCGAACTGCAGCGAGCTACGTTAAGCATCGACGAGCTTCTGCGAGTTGTCGCGATGCACGGAGATCCGCAGGGAACTGATGCGAGTTGCAAAAATCAGTTGGAATAGGCCTCAAGCAAGTTGCAGCGCTCTGCTGTGGGCTGGGGCAAGCTTCAACGGGCGGCTACGAGTTGCCTCAAAATACCAGGATCTGCCGCGAACTGATGTGGGTTGCAACAATCAGCTGCGACAGGGCTAAAGCAATTCGCACCGCTCCGATGCCAGCGACAGCGAACTCCAACGAGCTGAACCAAGATGTTTCGATGTTTCGAGATCTGCCACGAACTGATGCGAGTTAAGACTATCAGTTGTGTAAGGCCTAAAGCACATTGCTGCGGTCTGCTGTGAGCTACGGCAAGCTCCGATGAGCGTACTCTACTGGTATAGTTTTACCGAAATCTACTGCAAACTCACGGGTGTTGAGACGATCAGTTGAGATAGGACTTAAGAGAGGTGCGGCGCTCCTGTACGGACTACGTAAAGCCTCAACGAGCTTCCATGACTTATCTCAATTTTTAGAGATGTGCCGCGAACTGATTCGAGTTGAGATAATCAGGTGCGATAGTGCTAAAGCAAGTCTTTTCGCTCTGCAGCCAGCAATGGCAAGCTTCGATAAGCTGCCACGAGCTGTCTCGATGTACCGAGATCTGCCGCGAACTGGTGCGAATTAGAGTAATCAGTTATAATAGGCCTCAAGCAAGTTGCAGCGCTCTGCTGGGAGCTACGGCAAGCTCCGTCGAGGTGATACGAGTCGTTTCTATGTATCGAAAGCTGCCATGAACTGATGCGAGTTGTGACAATCTGTTGCGATAGGACTAGTGAAAGTCTCCGTGCTCTGCAGCAAGCTACGGCAAGTTTCGAAGAGCTGCCACGAGTTGTGTCGTTGTGCTGACATCTGCTGCTAACTGAAGTGAATCGGAATAATTAGTTTTAATATGCCTCAAGCATGTTGCCGCGTCCTGTTGGGAGCTACGGCAAGCTTCTTCGAGCTACCACGAGTTGTCTCGATGACCCGAGATCTGCAGCGACTTGATGCGAATTGAGGCGATCAGTTCCGATACGCCTCAAACAAGTGGCAGAGCTCTGCTGCGAGCCACGGCAAGCTTTGACAAGCTGCCACGAGTCCTTTGGATGTACCAAGATCTGCTGCAAAGTGATGCGAGTTGAGATACTCGTTTATAATAGGCCTCAACTAAGTTGCAGTGCTCTGCTGCGAGCTAAGGCAAGCTGCAGCGGGCTGCAACGAGTTGTCTCGATGTACTGAAATCTGCTGCGAACTAATGCGAGTTGAGGGAAGCGGTTGCGATAGGCCTAAAGCAAGTCTCAGTGCTCTGCTGCCAGCGACGGCAAGTTCGTACGAGCATGCTCGGGTTGTCGCGATATATCGAAATAAGCCGCGAACTAATGAGAGTTGAGCCAATTATTTGCGATCGGCATTAAGCAAGTCGCAGTGCTTTGCTTCGAGCTACGGCCAACTCCAACGAGCTGAATCAAGTTGTCTTGATGTTTCGAGATATGATGCGAATTGAAACGAGTTGAGAATATCTTTCGTGATTTGTCTAAAGCAAATCTCAGCGCAGTGCCGCGAGCTACAGTAAGTCTCGACGAGCTGCCACGAGTTGTCTCGACGCACCGAGATCTGCAACGGAGATGCGAGTTGCGACAATCAGTTGGAATAGGCCTAAAGGAAGTTGCAGTGCTCTGCAGCGAGCTACCGCAACCTTCGACGAGGATTATCGAGTTTTCTGAATACGCTGACATCTGCCGTGAACTGATGCGATTTGAGACAATCAGTTGCGATAGGCCTAAAGGAAGTCCCAGTTCGCTGCAGCTAGCTATGGCGAGCTCCGACATTCTGACTCAAGTTGTCTCGATAATGAAATTTGCTGTCAACTGATGCGAGGTGAGACAATAGATTGATATAGTCCTAAACCAAGTCACACTGCTCTGCAGCGAACTACGGCAAACTTCAGCGAGCTTACTCGTCTTTTTTTGATCTACCATGATCTGTCATGAACTGATGCGAGCTAAGACAATTAGTTATGATAGGCCTTAAGCAAGTTCCAGGGCTTGGCTGCCAGCTACGGCAAGTTCCGACAAGGGGCCATGCGTTATCTCGATGAACCAATATTTGCTGCAAACTAATGCGAGTTGAGACAACCATTTCCGATAGGCTTCAAGCAAGTTTCAGCGCTCTGCTGTGAGCTAAGGCAAGCTACGACGAGCTGAATCAAGTTATCTCGACAGTTCAAGATGTGCTGCAAACTGACGCGAGTTATGACAGTTAGTTGCTTTAGGCCTCAAGCATGTCGCAGCGCTCTGCAGCCTGCCACGGCAAGCTCTGACGAGCTAGCTCAAACGGTTTGGATATACATAGATCTGCCGCGAACAGGTGTAAGTTGAGATAATCAGTTATGATAGATCTAAAGTAAATCGGAGCGCTCTGCTGCGAGCTATAGCAAGCTCCGACGAAGTGCCACGAGTTGTCTCGCTGTACCGAGATCTGCCGTGAACTAATGCAAGTTGAGAGAATAAGTTGCGATAGGCCTAAACCTAGTCTCAGTTCTCTGACGAGGTGACTCAAGCAGTATCGATATACAGAGATCTGCAGCGAACTGATGCAAGTTAATACAATCATTAGCAACCGGCATCAAGCAATTTGCTAAGCTTTGCTGCGGGCATGCTCCGATAGGATGTAACGAGTTATCTTGATGTACAGAGGTCTAAAGCGAACTGATGCGATTTGATACAACTAATTGCGATCGGAATCTAGCGAACTGCTGTGCTCTGCTGCGAGCTACGGCAAGCTTCGACGAGCTTCAATGTCTTGTCTTGTTGTACAGAGATCTACCGCGAACTGATGCGAATCGAGATAATCAGTTGGGATATGTCTCAAGCAAGTTATAGGGCTCTGGTGCGAGTTACTGCAAGTTCCGATGAGCTGCCACGAGTTGTCTTGCTGTACCGAGATCTGCCACGAACTGATCCGAGTTGCGACAACCAGGTGCTATAGGCTTAAAACAAGTCGCACAGCTCTGCTGCAAGCTGTGGGTAGCTCCGACAAGCTGATTTAAGCTGTCTCGATATGCCGAGATCTGCCGCGAACTGATACCAGTTAAAATGATCAGTTGCGATAGGCGGCAAGCAAGTCGCAGCTCTCTGCTGCCAGCTACGGCAAGTTTCGACGAGGTGCCACGAGCTGTCTCGATATATCGAGATCTGCTACAAACTTATGCGAATTGAACTATTCAGTTGCGATACGCCTCAAGCATGTCTCAGTGCTCTCCTGCCAGCTATGGCAAGGTCCTACGAGCTGCCACGAGTTGTCTCGATATACCGAGATCTGCCGCCAACTGATCGAGTTGCGATAATCAGTTGTAATAGGTATTAAGCAAGTCACGCCGCTCTGCTACGAGCTCCGCCAAGCTCTGACGAGCTGACTCATGTTGTCTCGATATACCGAGATCAGCCGCGAACTTAGGACAGTTTTGATGATCAGTTGAAATAGGCCTCAAGCAAGTCGCAGCTCTCTGCTGCCAGCTACGGCATGCTCCTACGAGGTGCCACGAGTTGTCTCGATATATCGAGATCTGCAGCGAACTGATGTGAATTAAGAATATTTGCTGCCATAGGCCTAAAGCAAGTCTCAGCGCTCTGCTGTGAGCTACGGCTAGCTCTGACGAACTGTTTCGAGTTGTCTTGATATAAAGAGATCTGCCATGAACTGATGCGATTTGAGATAATCAGCTGCGATAGGCCTCAAGCAAGTTGCAGCTGTCTGCTGCAAGCGACGGCAAGCTCCGACGAGCTGACTCGAGTTGTCCTTATATACTGTGGCCTGTTGCAAAATAATGCGAGTTGACATAATCAGTTGCAATAGGCCCTAAGCAAGTTGTAGCGGTCTGCTGCCAGCTACACTAAGCTTTGACGAGCTACCACGAGTTCTGTTGTAGTAACGAGATCTGATGCGAATTGCATTGCGATAATCAGTTGGGATATGCTCCAAGTTGCAGGGCTCTGCTGCGAGCAACGGCAAGCTTCGACGAGCTGCCTGGAGTTGTCTTGATGTTCCGCGATGATCAGCCGTGAACTTATGACAGTTTAGATAATCAGCTGCGATAGGCCTCAAGCAAGTCGCAGCTCTCTGCTGTAAGTTACGGCATGCTCCTACGAGTTGCCACGAGTTGTCTCTATATATCGAGATCTGCCTCGAACTGCTGGGGATTGAGATAATCAGTTGTGATACAACTCAAGCAATTTGCAGCTCTCTGCTGGAAGCTACAGCAAGCGTCGACGAGCTGCCTCTGGTTGTCTTGATAAACCAAGATCTGTCGCAAATTGCTACGAATCGAGATAATCAGTTGCAATAGGCATAAAACGAATCGCACTGCTCTGCAGCGAGCTGTAGCAAGCTCCGACGACCTGAGTCGACCTGTCTCGATATACAGAGATCTGCCTCGAGCTGAAGAGAGTTGATACAATCATTTGCGATCGGCATCAAGCAAGTTGAATCGCTCTGCTGTGAGCTACGGCAAACTCCGATGAGCTGACTCGAGCTGAATTGATATTCAGAGATCTGCAGCAAACTGATGCGAGTTGAAACGTTAAGTAGTTATAGGCCTAAACAAAGTCTAAGCACTCTGCTGCCAGGTACGGCAAGCTCCTACGAGCTGAATGAAGATGTCTCGATGTTTCGCGATGTGCTGGAAACTTATGCGAGTTGAGGTAATCAGTTGCCATAGGCCTCAAGAAAATTGCAGCTCTCAGCTGGGAGCTACAGCAAGCTCTAACGAGCTGACTCGGTCGTCTCCATATACTGAGATTTGCCGCTAACTGATGCGAGTTGAGAGAATTAGTTAGGATAGGCCTCAAGCAGGCTGCAGCGGTCTACCGCGAGGTACGGCAAGTTACGACGACCCGCCACGAGTTGGCTCGATGTACCAAGATCTGCCGCGACCTGATGCGAGTTGTGAGAATCAGTTGCGATAGGCTTAAAGCAAGTTTCACCGCTCTGCTGTGAGCTACGGCAAGCTCTTACCAGATGACTTGAGTTGCCTCGATATACAGAGATCTGCCTCGAACTCAGGCGAGTTGAGACAATCAATTGCGATAGGGTTTAAGTAAGTTGCAGGGCTCTGCTGCCAGCCATGGCAAGCACCGATGAGCTGAATTAAGTAGTCTCGATGTTTGGAGATGTGCTGCAAACTGATGCGAGTTAGATAGTCAGTTGCTATAGGCCCCAAGCAAATTGCGGTGGTCTACTGCCAGCTTTAGCAAGCTTCGACAAGCTGACTCAAGTCGTCTCGAGGTTTCGAGATGTGTGGCAAACTGATGCTAGTTAAGAAAAGGAGTTGTTATTGGCCTCAAAGCAAGTTGCAGCGCTCAGCTGCGAGCTCGGCAAGCTCTTATGAGCTGACTCGAGTTGTCTTGATATACCGAGATCTGCTACGATTTGATGCGAGTTGAGACAATCATTGGCGATAGGCTTCAAGCAAGGTGCAGGGCTATTCTGTGGGCTACGGCTAGCTACGACCAGCTGAATTAGTAATCTCGATGTTTCGAGATGTGCTGCGAACTGATGCGAGTTTAGACAATCATTTGCGATAGGCTTCAAGCAAGTTGCAGAGCTCTACTGTGGGCTACGGCGAGCTACGAAGAGCTGAATTAAGTTATCTCGATGTTTCGAGGTGTGCTGCGAACTGATGCGAGTTGAGATAATCAATTGCCTATTCCTAGAGGAAGTTGCAGCGCTCTGCTGTGACCTACGGAAAGTTTCGACAACCACCCACGAGTTGTTTTATTGTACCGAGATCTGCCGAAAACTGATGCGAATTGAGATAATCAGTTGCGATAGGCCTTACGCAGCTCGGCTGGAAGCTACGGCAAGCTCCGACGAGCTGACTCGGGCTGCCTCGATATACGGAGATCTGCCGCAAAATAATTGAGTTAAGACAATCATTTGCCATAGGCTTTAAGCAATTTTTAGTGCTCCGATAAGAGCTACGACAAGCTATGATGAGTTGAGTCAAGTTGTTTCGATGTTTCAAAATGTGCAGCGAACTGATGCCAGTTAAGATTATCGGTTGCAATAGGCCTCAAGCAAATTGCAGCGCTCTGCTGTGAGCAACGGCAAGGTCCGACAAGCTGACTTAAGTCATTTCGATGTTTCAAGATGTGTGGCTAACTGATGCTAGTTAAAACAATCAGTTGCAATAGGGCTCAAGCAAGTTGCAGCGCTCAGCTTCGAGCAACGGCAAGCTCTGACGAGCGGAATAGAATTGTCTCGATATACCGAGATCCGCCGCGAAATGATGCATGTTGAGATAACTAGTTATGATAGGCTTAAAGAAAGCTGCGGTGCTCTTCCACTAGCTACGGTAACCTCCGACCAGGTGTAACGAGTTGTCACGATGTACCGAGATCTGCCGCGAACGGATGCGAGTTGAGTCAATCAGTTGCAATGGGTCTAAAGCCAGTCTCAGTTCTTTGCTGCCAGCTGCGGCAAGCTTCGACGAGCTGACTCAAGTTGTCTCGATATACCGAGATCTCTCGCGAATTGATGCGAGGAGCAACAATAGGTTGCCGTAGGCCTGAAGCAAGTCAGACCATGCTGCTGGAAACTACGGCAAGCTTCGACGAGCTAACTCGTCTTGTCTGGACATACAGAGATCTTCCGCGAACTGATGGGAATTCAGACAATGATTTTGCGATAGGCTTCAAGCAAGTTGCAGGGCTCTGCTGCAAGTTAAGGCAATCTACGACGAGCTTACTATAGAGGTCTCTAATTCCGGCGATCTGCGGCGAACTGATGCGAGTTGTGATAAGTATTTATGATTAAACTCAAGCAAGTTGCAGAGCTTTGCTGCCAGCTACGGCAAGCTCCGACAGGGGCCATGAGTTGCCTCGATGTACCAAGATTGGCCGCAAACTAATGCGAATTGAGACAATAAGTTGCAATATACCTAAAGGAGGTCACACCACTCTGCTGCGAGCTATGGCAAGCTCCGAGGAGCTAAATCGTTGTCTCGATATACCGAGATCTGCCGCGAACTGTTGCGAGTAGAGATACTCAGTTGCCATGTGACTCGAGGAAGTTGGAGCACTCTGCTAGGGGCTACGGTAAGCTTTGACGAGCTGACTCGAGTTGTCTCGATATACCTACATCTGCCGCGAACTATAATACTAATAATAATCATTCACTAATAATAATAATTCACTTGATAAAGCGCCCTCAGAGAACTTTATCTCTCTCTAGGCACTTTACATTTGCTGCAAAGTGAAATGCAATTGAATGGTAAGTAAAATCATACTTGAAAAACAAAAAAAATGAATAATATGGTTAGGGTGACATGCACAGGGTCAGCATGCGAATGTGGTTAGTAGCAGCATGCAAAGTGTCAGCACGCATAAGCACATCAAGGACGAATCACAAGGACCCGCTAAATGCTGTCCTAAATAGGTGTGTTTTTAGGTTCCTTTTAAATGTGGTCAGGTTGGGGGATGTTCTGGCGCAGCTCGGGAGGGAGTTCCAGGCTGTGGGAGCCTACGAACTAAATGCAAGGTCTCCAAAGGATTTAAGGTTTGTACGAGGTATTTCTAGACTGTTGGATTCCGAAAATCGGGTGGTACGATGCTTGGCCTGATGGGGTAGTATATCTGAAAGACAGTTGGAGCCATAAAATGAAGGGACCTATAAGTGAGTGACAAAATCTTGAAGTCAATCCGTTGCTTGACTGGTAGCCAGTGCAGGTCGGCGAGAACTGATGGGATTAGAGATAATTAGTTATGATTCTCCTCAAGAGAGTCACAGCGCTCTGATGCGAGCAACGGCAAGCTCCCACGGGGTGAAACGAGTTGTCTCGATGTACCGAGACCTGCCGCAAAGTTATGCGAGTTGTGACAATTAGTTGCGATAGGCCTAAAGCAAGTCTCGGCGCTCTGCTGTGGGCTACGGCAACGTCGACGAGCTGACTCAAGTTGTCCTGAAATACCGAAATATTTTGCAAAATGATACGAGGTGCGACATGACGTATCCATAGGTCTAAACAAGTTGAAGAGCTCTGCTGCGGGCTACGGGAAGCTTCAACGAGCTGCCACGAGTCGTTTAGATGTACCGAGTTCTACCGCGAACTTATGCGAATTGCTGGAATCAGTTGCGATTAGCCTAAAGTGATTCGCACCGCTAGCTGCAAGCTACGAAAAGCTCCGACGTGCTGACTCAAGTAATTTCGACATTCCGAGATCTGTCGCGACATGATGTGATGCGCGACATAAAGTTGCGATGGGCCTAAGCAAGTTGCAGTGCTCTGGGGCGAGCAACGGCAAGCTTCGACAAGCAGCCACGAGTTGTCTTCATGTAATTAGATCTGCTGTGAACTGAAGTCAGTTGCAAGAATCAGTTGGGATTGGCCTCAATCAAGTTGCAGTGCTCAGCTGCGCGCCCCAGCAAGCTCCGATGAGTTGACTCCAGTGGTCTCGATATAAGGAGATGTGCCGCAAACTGATGCGAGTTTAAATAATCGGTTATGATAGGCCTCGAGCAAGTTGCAGCACTCTGCTGAAAGCTTGGGCAAGCTTCGACGAGCAGCCACCAGTTGCTTCGATATACCGAGATCTGCTGGGAACTAATGCGAGTGAAGGCAATCGGTTGTGATAGTCCTAAAGCAGGCCTGGCAAGCTGCTGTGAGCTACGGCAATTTCAGACGAGCTGACTCGAGCTGTGTCGATATACAGAGATCGGCAGCGAACTAATGACCGTTGAAACAATCATTTGCGATCGATATCAAGGAAAATGCAGCGCTCTGCTTCGAACTACGGCAAGCTTCAACGAGCTGCCACGAGTTGTCTTGTTATACCGAGAACTGCCGCGTACTGTTGCGAAGAGAGATAATCAGTCTGGATACTTCTCAAACAAGTCGCAGGGCTCTGCTGCGAGCTACGGCAAACTTCGAAGACCTGCCACGAGTTGTTTTTATGTACCGAGATATACTGCGAACTGAGGCGAGTCGCGACTATCAGTTGTGATAGGCCTAAAGAGAGTCGCACCGCTCTGCTGCGAGCTCCGGCCAGCTCCGACGAGCTGACTCGAGCTGAATTGATATTCAGAGATCGGCAACAAACTGATGTGAATTGATACAATCATTTGCGATCGTCATCAAGCATGTTGCAATGCTTTGCTGCGAGCGACGGAAAGCATCGACGAGCTGCCACGAGTTGTCTTGTTGTACTGATATCGGCAGCGAACTGGTGCGAATTGAGATAATCAGTTGGGATAGCCTCAAGCAAGTTGCAGGGCTTTGCTGCGAGCCAGGGCAAGCTTCGACGAGCTGCTATGAGTTGTCCTGGTGTACTGAGATCTGCCACGAACCGATGCGAGCTGAGCTAATCAGTTGTGATACGCCTTGAACAAGTCGCAGCACTTTTCTGCAAGCTACAGCGAGCTTCACCGAGCTGCCTCAAGTGGTCTCATCGACCGAGGTCTGCGTCGAACTGATGCAAAGTGAGACAATTGGTTGCGATACACCTCAAGTAAGTTGCATCTCTAGGCCGAGAGCTACGGCAAGCTCCGACGGGGTTTAACGAGTTGTCTTGATGTACCGAAATCTGTGGCGAACTGCCGGGAGTTTAGACAATTCGCTGCGATTGCCCTAAAGCAAGTTGCAGCACTGTGGTGCTAGCTATGCCAAGCTTCGACGAGCTGCAACGAGATGTAATTATATACTAAGATGTGTTGCGAACTGGTGCGAACTGAGCTGATCAGTTGCTCTACGCCTCAAGCAAGTCACAGCTCACTGCTGCAAGCTACGGCAAGCTGCGAGGAGCTGCCACAAGTTGTTTCGATGTACCGACAACTGTCGCCAACTCATGCGAGTTGTGACGATCAGTTATGATAAGCGTAAAGCAAGTCACACGGCTCTGCTGCGAACTACGGCAAGCTCCGGCGAGCTACCATGAGTTTTCTCGATGTACTGAGGTGTGCCGTGAACGGATTTGATTCGAGACAATCAGTTGCGATAGGCCTAAAGACAGTCTCAGCACTTTTCTGGGAGCTACGGCAAGATCCGAAGTGCTGACTCAAGTTGTCTCAATATACCGAGATCTGAAGCAAGCTGATGCGAGTTTGGTCAGGTGCGATACGCCTCAAGCAAGTTGCTGGGCTGTGCTGCGAGCTAAGGCAAGCTTCGAGGAGCAGCAATGAGTTTTCTGGATGTACCGAGATCCGCCACGAACTGTTGGGAGTTGCGAGAAGCAGTTGCGATATGCCTAAAGCAAGACGCAAAGCTCTGCTGCGAGCTACGGCAAGCTCCGACAAGCTGACTCAATTTGTCCCAATCTACCTAGATTTACCACGGACTGATGCGTGTTGATATTATTAGTTACGATAGGCCTAAATCAAGTCGCAGCGTACTGCTGCGAATTACGGCAAGCTCCCACAAGCTGAATCAAGTTGTTTCGGTGTTTCTTGATATGCTGCAAACTGATACGAGTTGAGACAACCAGTTTCGATAGGCCTCAAGTGAGTCTCAGCGCTCTTCTGCGAGCCACGGCAAGCTCCAAAGAGCTGAATTAAGTTGACTTAATATCATAAGATGTGCGGCTAACTGATGCTAATTGTCGAAATCAGTTGCTACACCCCTCTAGTAAGTTGTAGCGCTCTGGTGCGAGCTATGGCAAGCTCCGACAGGGTGTAATGAGTTGTCTCGATGTACCGAGATCTGCTGCCAACCAATGCAAGTGTAGACAATAAGTTGGGAGAGGCCTCAAGAAAGTTGCAGCGCTCTGCTGCCAGCTAGGGCAAGCTTCGACAAGCTGCCACGATTTGTTTCGATGTACTGAGATCTGTCGGGGACTGATGCGAGTAGAGATAATCAGTTACTACAGGCCTAAAGCAAATTGCAGCGCTCTGCTGCAAGCTAGGCCAAGCTCTGATCAGCTGCCACGAGTTGTTTCGATGTACTGAAATCTGCCGCGAACTGATGCGAGATGCGACAATCAGTTGGGAAAGGCCTAAACCAAGTTCCATAGCTCTGCTGCGAGCCACGGCAAACAGTCACGAGCTTACTCAAGTGATCTCCATATATTGTGATCTGCCGCGAACTGATGCGAGTTTAGATAGTCGGTAATGATAGGCATCAAGCAAGTTGGATTGCTCTGCTGGGAGCTACGGCAAGCTTTGAAGAGCTGCCACGTGGTGACTCGATGTACCGAGATCTGCGGCGAACTGGTGCGAATTCATACAATCTTTTGCGATAATCGTCAAGCAAGTTGCAGCGCTCTGCTGCAAGCTATGGCAAGCTCCGACAAAATGACAAGTTGCCTCGATATACAGAGATCTGCCGCGAATTTTTGAGCTAAGACAATCATTTGCGATAGGCTTAAAGCAAGTTGCAGAGCTGAGAGCAACGGCAAGCTGCGATGAGCGGATTCAAGTTGTCTCGATGTTTCGAGATGTGCTGCGAACTGGTGCGAGTTGAGATAATCAGTTGCCACAGGCCTTGGGCAAACTGCAGCACTCTGCTGCGAGCTACGGCAAGCTACGAAAAGCTGACTTAAGTCGTCTCAATGTTTCGTGATGTGAGGCGAACTGATGCTAGTTGAGACAGAGAGTTTTTATAGGCCTCAAGCAAGTTGCCGCGCTCAGCTGCGAGCTACAGTAAGCTCCAACGAGCTGACTCGAGTTTTCTCGATATACCAAGATCTGCTGCTAACTGATGCGTGTTGAGATTATTAGTTATTATAGGCCTCAATCAAGTTGCAGCGCTTTGCTGCTAGGAACGGTAAGCTCTGAAGAGGTGTAACGAGATGTCTCAATGTACCGAGATTGGCCGCGAACTGATGCGAGTTGAGTTTGTAAGTGGCGATGAGCCTAAAGAAAGTCCAAGTTCTCTGCGGCGAGCTACGGCAAGCTCCGACGAGCAGACTCCAGTTGTCTTGTATACCAAGATCGGTCGCGAACTGATGCCAGAAGCAACAATAAGTCACGACAGGCCTGAAGCAATTTGCTCCGCTCTGCTTCAAACTACGGCAAGCTTGGACGAGCTAACTCGTGTTGTCTCGCTATACAGAGATCTGCCACGAACTGATGCGAATTAGGACAACCATTTGTGAAAGGCTGCAAGCAAGTTGAAGTCCTCCACAGTGAGCTACTGTAACATACGACGAGCTGAATCTAGTTGTCTAGATGTTTCGAGATGTGTTGCGAGGTGATTTTAGTTGAGACAAACAGTTGCGACAGGCCTCAAGCAAGTTGCAACGCTCTGATGCGAGTCACAGCAAGCTCTGACGAGCTTACTCTAGTGATCTTGATATACGGAGATCTGGCGTGAACTGATGCGAATTGAGATAATTACTTATAAACGACCTCAAGCAAGTGTCAGGGCTTTGCTGAAAGCTACGGCAAGCTTTGACAAGGGGCCATGACTTGTCTCGATGTACCGTTATTTGCTGTGAGCTAATGCGATTCGAGAGAATAAGGTCAGATAGGCCTAAAGCACGTCTCTGCGCTCTGCTGCAAGCTACGGCAAGCTCCGAAGAGATGACTCGAGTTGTCTTGATATACCGAGATCTGCTGCGAACTGCTGCGAGTTGAGATAATCAGTTGCGATATGCCCAGAGGAGGTTGCAGCTCTTTTCTGTGAGATATGGCAAGCTTTGACGAGCTGCCACGAGTTGCGGCGATGTGCCGAGATCGGCCGCGAACTGATACGAGTTGCGACAATCAGGTAAGATCGGCCTAAACCGAATCGCCCCGCTCTGCGGCGAGCTACGCATAGCTCCGACGGGCTGACTGTTGCGGTATAGATATACGGAGATCTGCCGCGAACTGAAGCTAGTTGAGACAATAAGTTATGATAAGCCTAAACCAAGTCGCACTGCTCTTCTGCGGGTCACGGCAAGCTCCAGTGTGCTGAAACAAGTTGTCTCGATGGTCCGAGATGTGCTGCAAACAGATGCGAGTTGAGATTATCAGTTATGATAGGCTTCGAGCAAATTGCAGTGCTCTGCTTCGAGCTAGGGCAAGCTTTGACGAGAGGCCACGAGTTTTTTCGATGTACCGAGATCAGCCGCCAACTGATCCGAGCTGCGACAGTTAGTTACGATAGGCCTAAAGCAAGTTGCAGCCCCCGGCTGCGAGCTGCGGCAAGGTCTGACGAGGTGCCATGAGTTGTGTCGATGTACCAAGATCTGCCGCGAACTGGTGCGAGTTGACATGATCAATTGCGATAGGCCTCAAGCAAGTTGCAGTGCTCCGCTGCGAGCTACGGCAACCTTAGACGACCTGCCACGAGTTGTCTCGATGTACCGAGATCTGCCGCGAACTGATGCGAGTTGAGACAGTCAGTTGAGATTGGGCTAGAGCAAGTTACAGCAATCTTCCGCGAGCCCCGGCAAGCTCCAAAGAGCTTACTCTTGTGGTCTCGATATACGATCATCTGCAGCAAACTGATGCAAGTTTAGATAATTGGTTATGATAGGAATGAAGCAAGTTGCACTGCTCTGCGGCGAGCTACGGCAAGCTCCGACGAGCCGACTCGAGCTGTATCGATATACAGAAATCAGTGCGAATTGACAAAATAATTTGCGATCGGAATCAAGAAATTTGCAGCGCTCTGCTGCAAGCTACGGCAAGCGTCGAAGAGCTGCCACGAGTAGTCTTGATGTATTAAGATCTGCCGCGAACTGAAGCGAGTTTGTACAATCATTTGCGATAGGCATCAAGCAAGTTGAAGTGCTCTGCTACAAGTGGCGGCAAGCTCCGATGAGCTGACTCAAGTTGTCTTAATATAACGAGATCTGCCGTAAGCTGATGCGAGTTGATATAATCAGTTGCGATAGATCTCATGCAAGTTACGGTGCTTTGCTAGTAGCTTGGGCAAGCTCTGACGAGCTGAATCGAGTTGTTTATATTATTTGAGATGTGCTACATACTGACGCAAGTTGAGAAAATCAGTTGAGGTAGGCCTCAAGAAAGTTGCAGCTCTCTGCTGCCAGCTACGGTAAGCTTCAACGAGCTGCTACGCGTTGTCTTGTAGTAACGAGATCTGCTGCAAACTGATGTGAATTGAGAGAATCAGTTGGGATACGCCTCAGCAGGTTGCTGTGACCTCCTGCGACCAACGACATGCTACGACGAGCTGCCCGAGGTGTTTCGACTTACCTTGATTTGCAGCGAACTGATGCGAGTTGAGACAATTAGTTTCGATTGGCCTAAAGCAATTCTCGGGGCTCTGCTGCCAGCTTCGGCAAGCTCCGACGAGCTGACTCGAGTTGTCTCGAAATATCGAGATCTGTCGCGAAGTGATGCTAGGTGCGACTAGAAGTTGGGATGTAACAAAGCAGGTTGGAGCGCTCTGCTGCAAGCTACGGCATGCTTCGACGAGCTGCAACAAGTTGTCTCGATTACCGAGATCTGTCGGGACTGATGCGAATAGAGACAATCAGTTGGGATACGCCTCAAGCAAGTTGCAGCGCTTTGCTGTGAGCTACGGCAATTTCCGACGGGGTGCTGCGAGTTTTCTCGGTGTAAGAAGCTCTGAGGCGAACTGATACGATTTGAGACCATAGGCATAAAGTAAGTCTCAGCACTCGGCAGCGAGCTACGGCAAGCTCCCACGAACTGAATCAAGTGGTTTCGATTTTTCGAGCTGCGTTGGGAACTGAGGCTAGTTGAGATAATCAGTTGTCATAGGCCTCAAGCAAATTGACGCACTCAGCAGGGAACTACGGCAAGCTCTGACGAGCTGACTCGAGCTGTCTAAATATGCCGAGATCTATCGAGATCTGATGCGAGTTGAGATTATTAGTTATGATTCGCCTCACGCAAGTTGCAGCGCTATACCGCGAGCTACGGCAAGCTACGACGGGGTGGAAGGAGTTGTCTCGATTTACCTTGATCTGACACGAACTGATGCGAGTTGAGACAATTAGTTGCGATACGTGGTAAGCAAGTTGCAGCGCTCTGCCGCGAGCTACGGCAAGCTCCGACGGGGCTTAACTAGTGGTCCCGATGTACTAAGATCTGAGGCGAACTGATGGGAGTTAGCTGGGACAACTAGCTGCAATAGGCATAAAGCAAGTTGCAGAGCTGTTGTGCTAGCTATGCCAAGCTTCGACTGGCTACCACGAGATGTCTTGATGTAACCAGATCTGCCTCGATCTGATGCAAATAGACCTAATAAGTTGTGATACGCCTCAAGAAAGTCTCAGTGCTCTGCTGCCAGCGAAGGCAAGCTCCGACGAGCTGCTGCGAGTTGTCTCGATGTACCGAGATTGGCCGCCAACTGATGTGAGTTGCGACAATCAGTTGAGAGGCCTACAGTAAGTGACACCGCTCAGTTGCCTGCTACGGCAAGTTCCGACGAGCTAACTCGAGTTTTCTCAATATACTGAGATCTGCCGCAAAATGATGCAAGCAGAGGTAATCAGTTGAAATAGGCCTCAAGCAAGTTGCAGCGCTCAGCTTCGAGCTACGGCAAGCTCCGACGAGATGCCACGAGTTGTCTCGATATACTGAGATCTGCCACGAACTGATGCGAGTTTAGGTAATCAGTTGTGATACGCCTTAAGCAAGTTGCAGCTCTCGGCTGTGAGCTACGGCAAGTTTTTACGAGCAGCCACGAGTTGTCTCGTTGCACTGAGATTTTTCGCGAAATGATGAGAATTGAGATAATCAGTTGCAATACGCCGCAATGAAGTTGCCACGCTCTGCTGCGAGCTACGGGTAGCTTCAACGAGCAGCCACGAGTTGTCTCAATGTACCGAGATCTGCCGCAAATCGGGCACGTAGTAATCGATCACGTGATATTCGGGCACGTGATAATCGGGCTCGTAAATATAGAGCAAGTATTTATCGGGTACGTAATAATTGGGCAACTTATAATCAGGCTCGTTGTAATCAGGACGTAATAGTCAGGGACGAATAATTCGGGTATGTATAATCGGGTTCATAATAATCAAGTCTGTTATAATCGGGCAGTAATAATTGGATACGTAACAATCGGGATTGTAATAATCGGGCTCGTAATAATTACGTACGTAATAATCGGGTAAGTAATATTCGGGTACGTAATAATTGAGTACGTAATAATCGGTACGTAATCATTGGGTACGTCGACATCGGGCTTGGGATGATCGGGCTCGGAATAATTGGACTTGCGATGATATGTTACGTAATGATCGGGTTCGGAACGATCGGTTTTGGAACGATCGGGTACGGAAATATTGGATGCAGAACGATTGGGTTCCGAACGATCGTGCTCAGAAATGTCGGGCGCGGAATCGTCGGACTCAGAATTTTCGGGCTCGGAATTGCCAGGCTTGGAAATGTCGGGCTCGGAATTGTAAGGCTCGGAATTGTCGGGATCGGAATTGTCAGGCTCTGAACCTTCGGGTACGGAATTTTTGTACACGGAATCGTCGTACACGTCATCGTCGGGCACAGACTCGTCGGGCACGAAATCGTAAGGCACGGATTTGCCGAGCACGGAATCGTTTGGCTCGGAATCGTCGGGCACGAAATTGTAGGGTTCGGAATCGTAGGGTTTGGATACAAAGGATTTGGAATCGTAGGCTTCAGAAATCTTGGGGTTATACGGCGTTGAATTATGGCGTCTGGGTTAGCGGGCATACGCAAAAAGCTGGCTTGGAATGCCAGGGCTCGGAATGATTGGGCTCGTAATGATCGGGTTCGTAATGATCGGGTTCGAAAAGATCCGGTTATGAACAATCGGATTCGGAACGACCGGGTGCGGAACGATTTAGTTAGGAACGATCGGGCTCGTAATTTTTGGGCTCGGAATCGTAGGGGACGGAATCGTCGGGCACAGAATCAACGGGCACGAAATCATCGGGCACGGAATCGCCAGGTTTCGGAGTCGTATAGTTCGGATTTAAAGGTTTGCAATCGTAGGGTTCAGAATTCGATGGTAGTACGATGTTGAATTATTGCGTCTGCATTAGCGGGCATACAATCATCGGCTGGATAATTAAATGTTTTTTATTACACGGTTAGAAATAATGGGGTTTGGAATTATAGGGTTTGAATAATATGTTGAGAAAAAAAAGCTTTGAATTACATGGTTTAGAAGTTAGGAGTGGAATGGTTTGGAATCATACGGTTTACTCAGCAACTTGCAGCAGCTCGGGATAGCTAGCGACATCTCGCAGAAGAGCTTGGCAAGTCACAGCTTCGCGGTAAATCGAATTAGATAGAGAAAACGGGCCGGATCTTCGCAGCGTGTGGTAGCACACGGTTCTTCGTGGAAGCTTGCATCACGTCATGGCTTCTAGTGCAATCTCACAGCTAATTGCGGCAGGTCGCACCTGATCGCTGCACATCGCGGCAGATCAAACTGATTCGCAGCTGCTCACGGTAGCTCGCGATAGCTTAAGGAAGCTTGCGCGGCAGTTTGCTGCTGCTATCAGCAGCTTCGAACTATTCACGAAATATTGAGGCAGCTCGCGGGACGTCAAGGCACAACGTTGCAACTAGCTTAAGCTCACGGAGCTGGGAGGAGCTCGCAGTAGCTGGTAGCATATCGTAGAAGCTCGTGGCTCTTTCCGAAGCTCGCGACAAATTAAGAAAAATAGAAAACTCGTGGCAGCATAACTCAGATCGGTGAAGCTTGTGCCACTTGCGGAAAATTGAGGAAGATCGATGCTACTCGCGGCGGATACCGGTAGTTAACATTTATCGCTGCAGATAGTGGCAGCACTCTACAGATACGCGAAGATGGAAACAACTAGTGGCCACTTGCAGTTGCTTGCAGTGCTCGGGGACGTAATAATCGGGCACGTAATAATCAGGTACTTAATAATCGTGGACCTATTAATCGCGTACGTATTAATCGGGCTCGTAACAGTCGGGTCTGTTAGAGTCGGATACGTAATATTGGGATACGTAACAATCGGACTCGTAATAATAAGGCTCGTAATAATCGGGATCGTAGTAATCGGGTACGTAATAATCGGGTACCTAATAATCAGGTAGGTAATTATCGTGGACGTAGTAATCGGTTACGTATAAATCGGGCTCGTAGTAATCGTGTCTCTTAGAGTCGGATACGTAATAGTTGAGTACGTAACAATCGGGCTCGTAATAATAAGGCTCGTAATAACCGGGCACGTATAAACTGGGTACGTAATAATCGGGCGCGTAATGATCGAGCAGATAGTAATCGGGCCCGTAATAATCGGGCACGTAATAATCGGGTACGTAATAATTTGGTAGGTAATAATTGGGTACGTAATTGGGTACGTAATATTTGGGTACGTAATAATCGAGTACGTAACAATCGGGTACGTCATAATTGGGTACGTAATAATCTGGCTTGGAATGATCGGGCTCGCGATAATTGGGCTCGCGATGATCGGGCACGTAATGATCGGGTTCGGAACGATCGGTATTGGAACGATCTCGTTCGGAAATATCGGGTGCGCAACGATTGTTTTTGGAACGATCGTGTTTGGAATTGTCGGGCTCGGAAATTGTCGGGCTCGGAATTGTCGGGCTCAGAATTGTCGGGCTCGGAATTGTAAGGCTCGGACTTGTCAGGCTCGGAATCTTCAGGCACGGAATCGTCGTACACGGAATCGTCGTATACGGAATCGTCGTACACGGCATGGTCGGCCACGGACTCGTCGGGCACGGAATCGTCAGCCACGGAATTGTCGGGCACGGAATCCTAGTGTTCGGAATCGTAGGGTTTGGATTTAAAGGGTTTGGAATCATAGGCATCAGAAATCTTGGGGTCATACGGTGTTGAATTATAGCGTCTGGGTTTGCAGGCATGCGTAAAAAGCGGGCTTGGAATGATCGGGCTCGGAATGATTGGGCTCGTAATGATCGGGTTCGCAATGATCGGGTTCGAAACGACCAGGTTAAGAACAATCGGATTCAAAACAATCGGATGCAAAACAATCGGGTTCGGAACGATCGGGCTCGGAATAGTCGGGCTCGGAGTCGTAAGGCACAGAATCATCAGGCACGGACTCGTCGGTCACGGAATCGTCTGGCACGGAATCGTCGGGCGCGGAATCGTCTGGCACGGAATTGTCAGGCAAGGAATCGTCGGGCACGGAATCGTCTGGCACGGAATTGTCAGGCAAGGAATCGTCGGGCACGGAATCGTCGGGCACGGAAACGTCGGGCACGGAATCGTAGAGTTCGGAGTCAATGGGTTTGGTTTCGAAGGAATTCGAGTCGTAGTGTTCTGAAATCTAGGATTATACGGTGTTGAGTTATAGTGTCTGGGTTAGCGGGCATACGTAATAATTGGGCTTGGAATGATCGGGCTCGAAATAATTGGGTTCGTAATGATCTGGTTCGAAACGATCATGTTAGGAACGATTGGATTCGGAACAATCGGGCGCAGAACGATCGGGTTTGGAACGATCGGGCTCGGAATCGTCGGGCTCGGAATCTTCAGGCACGGAATCGTCGGGGACGGAATCGTCGGGGACGGAATCGTCGGGCACGGAACCGTCGGGCATGGAATCGTAGGGTTTCGGAATCGTTGAGTTCGGATTTAAAGGGTTTGGAAGCGTAGGGTTCAGAAGTCGATGGTAATACGATGTCGAATTATAGCGTCTGCGTTAGCGGGCATACCATTATAGTGTGGATAATTACATGTTTTTTTATTACACGGTTGGAAATTGTGGGGTTCAAAATTATAGGGGTTGAATATAATTTTGAGAAAAATAGGCTTTCAATTACAGGGTTTAGATGTTACGAGTGAAAAGGTTTGGAATCATAGGGTTTTCTCAGCAACTTGCGGCAGCTCGGGATAGTTCGCGACATCTCGCAGAAGAGCTTGACAACCTGCAGCTTCGTGGTATATTAAATTAGATAGAGAAAACGCGCCGGATCTTCGCAGCGTGCGGTAGCACACGGATTTTCACGGCAGCTTGCTCCAGCTCGCATCACGTCATGGCTGCTCGTGGAATGTCACGGCTGATTGCGGCAGGTCGCACCTGATCGCTGCACATCGCAGCAGATCGCACAAATTTCCAGCTGCTCAAGATAGCTCGCGACAGCTTAGGGCAACTTGCGGAATCTCGCGCGGCAGTTTGCCGCTGCTGTCAGCAGCTTCGACCTGATCACAAACAATCGAGGCAGCTCGCGGGACCTCAAGGTACAACGTTGCAACTAGCTTAAGCTCACGAGGCTTGCAGGAGCTGGCGGTAGCTTACAGCATATCGCAGAAGCTCGTGGCTGTTTGCAAAGCTTGCAACAAATTAAGAAAGATGGAAAACATGTGGCAGCATAACTTAGATCAGCAACACTCGCGTCAACTTTCGACAAATCGAGATGGATCAATGCCACTCGCAGCAGCTACCGGTAGCTTACAAGTCTCCCAGCAGATAGCGGCAGCACGCTACTGAATAGGGAAGATGGAAACAACTAGTGGCCACTTGCAGTTGCTTGCAGTGCTTGGGGACGTAATAATCGGGCACGTAGTAATCGGGTACGTATTATTTGGTTAATTAATAATCAGGGACGTAATGATCGGGACGTAATAATCGGGTACGTTCAAATCGGGCTCGTAATAATCGGGTCTGTTGTAATCGGATACGTAATACTTGGGTACGTAACAATCGGGATCGTAATAATTGGGCTCGTATTAATCGGGTACGTAATAATCGGGTATGTAATAGTCGGGCACGTTGTAATCGGGCACGTAATAATCGGGCACGTAAATGTCAGGCTGGCTTGGAATGGTCGGATCAGACTGATTGGGCTCGTAGTGATCGGGATTGTAATTAACTGGTTCAAAACGATAAGGTTCGGAACGATCGGATTCTGAACAATTGGGTGCGGAACGATCGGGTTCGGAACAATTGGGTGCGGAACGATCGGGTTCGGAATCGTCGGGCTCGGGATCGTCGGGCACAAACAAATCGGGCACGGAATCGTCGTACACGGAATCGTCGGGCACGAAATCGTCGCGCACTGAATCGTAGGGTTCGGAATCGTAGGGTTCGCATTCAAATGGTTTAGATTCGTAGGGTCTGTAATTCTAGGTTTATACGATGTTTAATTATAGTGTCTGGGTTAGCAGGCATACAATTATCGGGTAAGTAATTGAATGGTTTTTATTACACGGTTGGAAATTATGGGGTTCAGAATTATAAGGTTTCAATATTAAAAATGTTGTGAATTTTAGGCTTCGAATTACAGGGTTTAGAAGTTAGGAGTGAAAGGGTTTGGAATAGTAGGGTTTATGCAGCAACTTGCGGTAGCTCGGGATCGTTCGCGACATCTCACAGAAGAGCTTGGCAACTCGAATCTTTGCGGAATATTGAATTAGATATAGAGAACGTGCAGAATCTTTGCAGCGTGCGGTAGCACAAGGCTTTTTGCGGCATCTTGCCGCAGCTCGCATCACGTCATGGCTGCCCGTAGAATCTCACGGTTAATTGCGACAGATCGCACCAGATCATTACCAATCGCGGCAGATCGCACTAATTCACAGCTGCCCAAGCTAGCTCGCGATAGTTAAAAGCAGCTAGCGGAAACTCACATTAGCCTGCGGTAGCACTTGTCACCGCGCGGCAGTTTACCGCTGCTTGAAGCAGCTTCGACTTTATCAGGAACAATCGATGCAGCTTGCGGGACCTCAAGGCTCAACGTTTGAATCTCGCGGGGCTTGCAGGAGCTTGCAGTAGCTTATATCATATCGCAAACGCTCGCGGTGGTTTGCTACAGCTTGCGACAGATTAACAATGATGAAAAACTTGTGGCAGCTTAGCTTAGATCGGTTACACTGGCGTCAGCTGGTGGAAAATCGAGGAAGATCGATTCCACTCGTGGGAGCTACCGGTAGCTTACAGTTTTCGCATGTAGATAGCGGCAGCACGCTTCAGGCACGGGAAGATGGAAACAACTAGTGGCCACTTGCAGTTGCTTGCATTGCTCGGAGACGTAAAAATCGGGCGCGTAATAATTGGGCACGTAATAATCGATCACGTGATAATCGAGCAAGTGAAAATCTGGCTCGTATTAATCGTGAACGTAATCGGGAACGTGATAATCGGGTACGTAATGATCGGGCACCGGATAATCGGGGACGTAATAATCGGGGACGTATAAATCGGACACTTGATAATTAGATGCGTGATAAACGGGCTTTTAATTGTCGGGCTCGGAATGATTGGGCTTGTAATGATCGGGTACGAAGCGATTGGGTTTGGATCGATCGGTTTTGGATCGATTGGGGTTCAGAACGATTGGGAGCGTAACGATCGGGTTCGGAACGATCGTGCTCAGAATTGTCGGGCTCGGAATTGTTGGGCTCAGAATCGTCGGGCTCCGGAGTTTTCGGGCTCGGAATCGTCGGGCACGGAATCATCGGGCACGGAATCGTCGGGCACAGAATCGTCGTACACGGAATCGTCGTACACGGAGTCGTCGGTCACGGAATCGTAGGGTTTGGAATAGTTCGGTTTGATTTAAAGCGTTTGAAATCGCAGGGTTTGGAATTCTAGGGTTATACGGTGTCGACTTATAGCGTCAGGGTTATCAAGCATACAGTTATTGGGTAGATAATTGACTGTTTTACTACACGGTTTGAAAATTTGGGGTTTGGAATTATAGGGTTTGAATATTATATTGAGAATTAAAGCCTTTGAATTGCAGGGTTTATAATTTAGGAGTGAAAAGGTTTGGAATCATAGGGTTTATGCAGCAACTTGCGGCAGCTCGGGATAGTTCGTGACATCTCGCAGAAGAGCTTGGCAACTCGCAGGTTCGCGGTATATCAAATTAGATAGAAAAAACGCACCAGATCTTTGCAGCGTGGGGTAGCACACGCCTATTCGCGGCAGCTTGCAGCAGCTCGCAACACGTCGTAGCTGAATATTACGTCTCCGATTATTACGTACCCGAATATTACGTACCTGATCATCACGTCCCCGATTATTAGGTTTCCGATAATTACGTACCCGATTATTACATACCCGATTACAACGAGCCTGATTATTACGTCCCCGATCAATACGTCCCTGATGATTACGTGCCCGATTATTACGTACCCGATTATTACGTTCCCAATTATTACGTCTCTGATTATTACGTACCCGATTAATACGAGACCAATTACTACAAACCCATTTAATACGTCCCAATTTATTACGTCTTCGATGATTACGTGTCTGATTATTACGTAGCCAAAAATTTCTTACCCAACCTACCCGACTATTACGAGCCCGATGATTACGTACGCGATTATTACAACAAGACTATTACGTCGTCGTTTATTACGTCCCTGAATATTATGTCCCTGAGCATTGCAAGCAATGGCGAGTGCCCACGAGTTGTTTCCATCTTCGCCTATCTGTAGCGTGGTGCGGATTACTGCTGCGAGAACTGTAAGCTACCGGTTGGCGCCGCGAATGGAATCAATGTTCCTCGATTTACCGTAAGCTGACACGAGTTTCACCGATCTGAGCTATGTTGCCACGAGTTTTCCATTTTTCTTAATCTGTCGCGAGCTTTGAAAATCAGCCGCGAGCTTTTGCGATATGCTGTAAATTACTGCAAGCTCCTGCAAGCCCCCCCCCCCCCGAGCGTAAGCTAGTCGCAACGTTGTGCCTTGAGATTCCGCGAGCTGCCTTGATTTTTCCTGATCAGGTCAAAGCTGAGGCAAACGGCAAGCAGCGGCAAACTGCCACGCTGTTACACGTGCTACCGCAGGCTAACGTGAGTTTCCGCTAGCTGCATATTGTGCTATCGCGAGCTTCCGCCAGCTTCTGCGAATTACTGCGATCCACCGCGATGTGCAGCGATCTGGTGCGATCTGCTGCAATTAGCCGTGATATTTTAAGAGCTATAACGACGTGATGTGAGCAGCCGCAAGCTCCCACGAATAGCCATGTGCTACTGCCCGCTGCGAAGATCTGGCTCGTTTTCTCTTCCTTGCCCGACGATTGCGTGCCAGACGATTGCGTGTACGACGATTCCTTGCCCGACGATACCGTGCTCAATGTTTCCGGGCCCGAAAATTCCGAGCTGGACAATTCCGAGCCCGACAATTCCGAGCCCAACAATTCTGAACCCGATCGTGCCGAGCCCGATCGTTCCGCACCCGATCATTCCGATCCCGATCGTTCTGAACCGATCAATCCGAGCCCGATCATTCCAAGCCCGATTATTACGTGCCCGACTATTACGTACCCGATTGTTACGTCCCCGATCATCACGTCCACGATTATTAGGTGCCCGATTATTACATACCTGACTATTACGTACCCGATTATTTTGTAACCAATTATAACGAGCCCGATTACTACGTACCCGATTATTATGTCCCCGAATATTGCGTCCCCGATGATTACGTGCCCGATTATTACGTTCCTGATTATTACGTCTCCGATTGTTACGTCTCCGATTGTTACGTCTCCGATTGTTACGTCTCCGATTGTTACGTCCCCGATTGTTATGTTCCCGAGCAACTGCAAGCAACTGCAAGCTCCCACGAGTAGTTTTTTATCTTCCTCTATCTGTACCGTGCTGCCGCTATCTGCTGCGTGAACTGTAAGCTGCCGGCAGCTGCCGCGAGTGGCATCGATCTTCCTTGATTTGCCGTAAGCTGACGCGACCGTCACCGATCTAAGCTATGCTGCCACATGTTTTCCGTCTTTCTCAATCTTTCGCCATGTTGGGTAAGCAGCAGGGAGCTACTGCAATATGTGGTAAGCTACTGCAAGATCCCGCAAGCCCCGCGAGCTTAAAGTTGTTGCAACGTTGTGCCTTTAGGTCATGCGAGCTGCCTCAATTGTTTTTGATAAGATCGAAGCTGCTTAGAGCAACGGAAAACTGCCTTGCGGTGACACGTGCTACCGCAAGCTAATGTGAGCTTCCGGGCACCTTTTCTCTATCTAATTCGATATATCGCGAAGCTGCGAGTTGCCAAGTTTTTCTGCGAGATGTCGCTAACTATCTCGACCTGCCGCAAGTGGCTGCGTAAACACTAGGATTCCAAACCCTTTCACTCCTAACTTCTAAACCTTGTAATTCAAAGCCTATAATTATACTGTCTCTCACTCTCTCTCTCTCTCTCTCTCTCTCTCTCTCTCTCTCTCTCTCTCTTTCTCACTCTCTCCTAAACTATCTCTTACACTTCCTCTCTTTTTAACTCTCAAACTCTCTCTCCCTCTCTCTCTCTCTCTCTTTCTTACTTCATCTTCCTCTCTCTCTCACACTATGTTTCTCACACTCGCTCTTTCTCAAACTCGCTCTCTCTCTCACACTCCACTCTCTCCATCTCTCGCTCCCTATCCCACTCGCTCTCTCACACTCTCTCTCACACTCACACTCTCTTCGACTCGTTCTTTCTCTCACACTCGCTCTCTCTCATACACTCTCTCATATTTCCTCTATCAAAATCTCTCTCTGTCACACTCGCTCTCTCTCACACTTGCTCTCTCTCTCTCTCTCACTCTCACTCTCCCTCACACTTGGTCTCTCTCACACTCGGTCTCACTCACACTCTCTCACACTCGCTCTCGCTGCCACACACTCTCTCACACTCGGTCTCACTGTCACACACTCTCTCTCACACTCACTTTCTCTCTCACGCACGCTCTCTCTCCCACTCTCTCACACTTGCTTTCTCTCTCACACTCTCTCCTTCACACTCGCCCTCTTATACTTTCTCTCTCTCTCTCTCAATCACACACTCTCAATCACACTCTCTCACGCTGTCTCTCACATTCGCTCCATCTCACAGTCGCTCTCTTTCTCACACTCTCTCTTCTACACTCGCTCTTACTCCCTCTTTTTCACACTAACCCTCTCTCACACTCGCTCTCTCTCACACTCGCTCTCCCTTACACACTCTCTCTCTCTCTCTCTCTCTCTCTCTCTCTCTCTCTCTCTCTCTCTCTCTCTCTCTCTCTCTCTCTCTCTCTCTCTCATGCTCGCTCTCTCTCGCACTCTCACACTTGCTTTCTCTCTCACACTCACTCCCTCTGTCACTCGCTCTCGTACGCTCTCTCTCCCTCACACTCGCCCTCTCTCTCTCTCTCTCACTTACTCTCTCTCTCTCTCTCTCTCTCTCTCTCTCTCTCTCTCTCTCTCTCTCTCTCTCTCTCTCTCTCTCTCTCTCTCTCTGTCACACTCTCGCTCATACTCTCACGCTCTCTCTTACACTCTCTCCCCCACTTTCGCCCTCTCTCTCACCCCTTCCTCTCTCTCTCTCTCTCTCTCTCTCTCTCTCTCTCTCTCTCTCTCTCTCCCTCTCTCTCTGTCACCCACTCTCACACTCTCTCTCACGCTCCCTCTCACACTCGCTCTCCCTCACACTCGCTCTCTCTCTCACATTCGCTCTCTCTCACAATCGCTCTCTCTCTCACACTCGCTATCCTTTACACTCTCTCTCTCTCTCTCTCCTAGACTCTCTCCCACACTTCCTCTTTCAAACTTGCTCTCTATCTCAGTCGCTCTCTCTCACATTCGCTCTCTCTCACTCTCGCTCTCCCTCACACTCGGTCTCTCTCACACTCCTCTCTCTCTCTCTCTCTCTCTCTCTCTCTCTCTCTCTCTCTCTCTCTCTCTCTCTCTCTCTCTATCACACTCTCTCTAACATGGTTTCTCTCTCTCACACCCGCCCTCTCTCACACTCGTTTTCTCACACTCGCACTCTCTTACATCCGCTCTCTCTCGCACTCGCTCTCTCTCTCACTCGCTCTCTTATATTTTCTCACCCACTCGCTCTCTCTCTCTCACTCGCTTTCTTACACTCTTCCTCACAGTTCTTCTCTCTCTCTCTCTCTCGGTCACACACTCTCTCCCTCACACTCGCTCTCTCTCACACTGCCTCTCTCTCACTAACTCTCTCTCTCTCTCTCTCTCTCTCTCTCTCTCTCTCTCTCTCTCTCTCTCTCTCTCTCTCTCTTGCATTCTCTCTCTGCCACTCGCTTTCTGTCACACTCGCTCTCCCTCACGCTCGCTCTCTCACACTCTGTATCTCAGACTCTCTCTCACACTTCCTATCTCAAACTCGCTCTCTATAACACTCGCTCACTCTAACACTCGCTCTGCCTCCCAATCGGTTTCCCTCACACTCGCTCTGCCTCCCAATCGGTTTCTCCCACACGCTCACTCTCGCTCATCTCTCTCACACTTGTTCTCTCTCACTCTCGCTTTCTCTGTCTCACACTCGCTCCATCTCTCTCGCAACTCGCTATCTCTGTCCTACACTCGCTCTTCCCCTCTTACACTCGCTCTCTCTCACACTCGCTTTCTCTCTCACATTCGCTCTCTCTCACACTCGCTCTCCCTTACACTCGCTCCCTCTCTGTCTCTCTAATTCTCTTGCTCTCACTCACTGCGGTCTCTCTTCCTTTCTCTTTTTCTTTCCTTTGTATCATTCACCCACTGTCACTCTCTTGCTCTCTTTTTCTCTGTCTGCCTCTGTATGTTTCTCTTACAGTCTCTTTGTTTGTTCCTCACTCTCTATCTCCTCCCTTTCACTATCTCTCACTCTCTATCTCTCTCTCTCTCTCTCTCTCTCTCTCTCTCTCTCTCTCTCTCCCATTCTCTACCTGTCTCTATCAGTCTCTCTCACATGATCCCTCTACAGCTCAGTCTCTCTTTCTCTTACTCTCACTCTCTCTTTCTGTATCTCTTCCTCTGACTTTTTCTTTCTCTCTGTCTCTCTCGTTCAGTCTCACTCGCTTTCTTTGTCCTCTGCATTTCTCGCTATCTGCCTTTCTCTCAATTTGTTTTTCTCTTTCTCTCTCTCCGTCGTTCATTCTCTCTCTCAGTTGTTCAGTCTCTATCTCTTTCTCTATTTCTTTATTTCTCTTGTTCTTACTATCTCACTCTCTCGCTCTCTCTCTCTCTCTCTCTCTCTCTCTCTCTCTCTCTCTCTCTCTCTCTCTATCACTCTCTCACGCTGTTTCTCTCTCTGTTCGGGTTGAAGAACTATTTGTTGAGACTTATTATTACACTAAAGGGTATACATTTCCGGAAGAATAGAAGCGTAAATGATTTTAGCAGGGGAGATAACCTACTCAGAACGCCTGCGGTTTAAAAGATTCACCACCGGGCTAATGAATTATTTATAAAGACTATGTATAACAATAAAGGATATATATTTCCGGAAGAAAAGACGTGTAAATGGTTTTAGCAGGGGAGATAACTTACTCGGAACGGCTGCTGTTGGAAGGTACTACCGGTAAGATAATTATTATTGGTTGGGACGAATTAAGCGCAAATAGTTTCAGCAGGGCAGATAACTTACTCGCAACGCCTGCGGTTAGAAGAATCAACCAGGAGGCTAATGAATTATTCATTGAGATTATTGATAACAATTAAGAATATTTATTTCCGGAAGTAAAGACGCTTGAATGGTTTTAGCAGGGGAGATAACTTAACCGTAATGCTATCGGTTTGAAGGATCTGCCGGCAAAAATATGAATGATTTTCTGAGACCATTTATAACACTAAAGGATATATATTTCTGGGAGAAAAAAAGCGTAAATGGTTTTAGCAGGGGTGATAATTTACTCGTAATGCCAACGGTTTAAAGGATCTACCAGCGAGATAATTTACCGATTTTTGAGACTATTTATAACACTATTGGATCTATATTTCCGAGAAAAAAAACGCGTAAATGGTTTTCGCAGGGGAGATAAGTTGCTCGTAATAACGACGGTTTAAAGAATGTACCAACGAGATAATGAATCATTTTCTGAGACTATTTCTAGCACTACTGGATGATTTATTTCCGGAAGAAAAAACGCGTAAATGGTTTTAGCAGGGGAGATAACATACTAATAACGCCTGCGCGTGGAAGGTACTACCGGTAAGATCAATACCTATTTGTTAGGATGAGTTAAGCGTAAATAGTTTTAGCTAGGTGGATAGCTAACTCGCGTTCCTGCAGTTTTCAGGATCTACTAGGGAGATACTGAAAGATTTATTGAGATTAAAGCCAACACTAAAGGAGATATCTTTCCGGAAGAAAACAGAAGCCTAAAAAGTTTAAGCATGGGAGATAACTTACTCGCAACGCCTGCAGTTTGAAGGATTTACCAGTGGGCTAAAGAATTATTTACTGAGGCTATTTATAACAATATAGGATTTATACTTCCTAAAGAAAAATGCGTACATGGTTTAAGCAGGAGGGGTACGTTAGTCGTAATGCCAACGGTTTGAAGGATTTACCAGCAAGATAATGAATTATTTCTGTGACTACTTATAACACTAAAGTATATATATTTCCGGAAGAAATGACGCGTAAATTGTTTTAGCAGGGGAGATATTTTTGCCGGAATGCCTGCAGGCGGACGGCACTACCAGTGATACAATTAATCATTTAATGAGACTATTTATAACTTAAGGATATATCTTTCCGGAATGAAAACGCGGAAATGCTTTTAGCAGGGAAGATAAGTTACTCGTAATGCCGGCGTCTGAAGGATCTACTAGCGGGATAATGACTTTTTTATTGAGACTATTACAAACACTAAAGGACACATATTTCCGGGGAAAAAGACGCGTAAATGGTTTTAGCAGGGGAGACAAGTTACTCGTAATGCCGACGGTTTGAAGGATCTACCAGCGGTATAGCGAATTATTTGTTGAGACCAGTTATAGCACTAAAGGGCTAAAGAAGAAGAGCAATACTAAAATGTCCAGCCTTATCAACAATGTTGTTCTATATAAAAAACCAATGTTTGAAGTTGTAGCTTTTGAAGCATCAGGACTAGTATATGAACCAAGACCAGTATACATATCATCGATTGAACTGGCTTCATTTTTTTTCTATCCCGTTGCAAGAACTTCAGTTCTATTATAATTATTTGGATAACAAAGTAGTCCCATCAATGTTGAAACACTTCCAACATCTTGCGTAAGAGGAATATTTTCAATCTCTTAAGTACCAAGTCTAATTCTCATACTATTGAACATCCAAGCACCAGCATTGTTGACAAGACCAACAGAAAGAGTGTTTGCAGCAGAAGCAAAAGCTCCACCAGCAGCAACTTGTGCTTGCAATTGACCTTCAAGTAAAAGATATCCATCAGATAGGACATAACACGTTTGTTGTTCACCAGGTACAATGAATGTAACTAATTTACTTGCAATACTATCAGTTTCATTACCATTAGCTTAATACAACTCTCCAAATTGATAGTCTTTAGGTTTATAATCAGGAAACTCGGGATCTCCAAGTTCAAGTATAATATCGATAGATGCACTTGCCATTTATTTTCTATATAAAAACTAAAAAATTTTTTTTACTTTGAACATAAAAACCAGCACCTATTTTTTTCTTTATGTTTCCACCATAACAATCAGCTCTTAGAGGAGTATAAGGAACAACAGCTTTATCATTAATTACTTTTGCTATTTCCTTATATGCTTTAGGGTCATTCTCTTTAAGAGTCTCTGAATAGTCTTCTACTTCTGGTTCTTCTTCTATATTCGCTTTTCTACATCTTTTAGATTTTTTCTTAGTAACCTTTTCAAGCATCATACGTTTTAATTCAAGATCCATCTCTTTAATCTTTCTGACATTACCTTCATCCTTTTTTTTTCTTTCAAGTTCATATTCAAGTTCTATCTTTCGTCTATCTTCTTCAAGTTTATCATCCATCTCTCTTCTTTTATTAGCATAATCTTGTTCTATCTATTCTTTCTTTGTTTGTAGTTCCAAAGTTTTCTTGCTTGATGCATTTCAATACCTTTACTTGCAACTTTCAATCCTGCATCAACAGCATTACTTGTAGTATTTAAAACTTTAATAAAGATATCTACAGCAGCATCAAACCTTGCTCCAGAACCACGATATTTACCTCCATATATTCTATCGTGACCAACTCTCGCATAGCTACCCATTGCTCTGTATTACTTTAAAATTTCTATTGTTGCAACTACATCAGTAATAATACTTACAGCATTTCCATGTGATCTGTTAAACTTATCATAAAATTACCTATCGCATCTATATCACCACGCGTTGGTAGATATAATACATTAGGAATATGTAAATCAACATTTTCAGCTGGATTAATATAATCAATATCTATAATATAAAAAGATGTGCTTTGTTCTAAAAACCCTTTTCTTCTTTCTACGTAATTCTTTAAAGGATCAACTAAATCACAATCAGCACCCATCCATCGTATTCCTTTACTATCTGGTAATACCAATTTATTCCCTGCTTTAAAGATACCAGCAAAGTACATTGCTTTTTCTATTGCTTCATATGGTGTCTCACCTACAAGAGCAGAATCAAATGTTCCTTGTTGATTTGAATTGATACTAAGAGTATCACCAATTGAATTTGTTACAGTAGCATTACTTCGAAGTAGAACAGCATAATCACCAACTACTTGCATTAATATTCTATCATCTGTATCAACACTAAATTTTATACCTGAGCTATTTCTTTTAGTTGTATCATAAAAAGCACTAACTGTTGATGTTGATGTTGATCCATTTTGAGCAACAATAGTTTTTGACTGAGGTTCTGATAATGCTTTATTTAGAGCAGCAGTCATTTTTGTTTGAATCATAATAACCAGGAGCAATTGTAATATTTGCAGTACTTATATCAGTCATTGACCACTTAAACCAAATTTTATCATTAAAGCCAGCAATAACATTTAATATTACTTTATTAGTATAGATGAGCTCTGCTCTACGTAAACCAATTTTATTGTATCCTCAATCAGATCCCAGCATAAGCGGTAGTTATAATGTTTTCAATTCAGAACTGCTTGTTCCTGTTTATCTTATTGACATTTTCTATATTAAACTTCAAGAATTTCTATAACAACCGTAACTTCTTCAGAATTAAAATATAACACACTCAAATTCTGATCAGTAATTTTTATAGTAGAAATAGAATCACTTGCTACATTATGATATTCAACAGTAGTTGGTTCATATAGCATTCTTTCCCACGGATAGAAATCATAAGGAAAACTTCTTAATACTTGTGTTTCTCTTCCACCTATAAAAATAGTTCCACTAGCTACTAAAATTACAACTTTCAAGTATTGTACCTAAATTTGAAATATTGATGTCTCCTTCAGATGTAAACTTTGTATTAGGTTTACAAACAACAGTAGTAACACCAGGATACATATCTGAAAACTTGGGATCAGTTGTATAAGCAGCACTTGTAACACCAAGTTTACTTGCTTATCAAGTATACAAAGTATACTACCAAGTTTACTAGACTTACTAGCAAGGAATGTCCAACTAACAGGCATAGTAATCAATGAATTAGCAGTAGAACTGTCATAAGTAAGAATACATTTATCAGTTGTAGATGATTGTTTAACTGAATTGGTAATTATATCTAGAACACCAATATTTAAATCATCTGTAATTGCAGTATAAATTCCAGGTTTGATTGTTACTGTTTGTTCTGATCCACCTGCTATTCTATAAACAAATGTATTATTAGATACAGATACATTTTTTTTATTGTTTGTTCCACTGAACTTCTTACAACAAATCTTAAAGTTTTTACCTCTTAATAATATTGGTGTATTTATATTAAATTTAATAGGATTAGTAGTATCAGGTATATTAAAAACATATCCTTCTTTTACTTGCTTGACTAGTTCTGCAAATAATTTTAACATTCCTTAAAATTTCGCTAACAATTTGTACCAAGTCACTAATTTCTATATACTATAAAAAAGGTTGTTTATCTTTGCAATATATTTCTTTGGAGCTTTTCGAGATGTAGCAAGATAGTCAACAGCAGAACTGATTGAACTTATTACACCTCTATTTCCAGCTGCAAGTTCACGAAGCTATAAATCAAGTTTATCAAGTACTTCTTTTTTAGATTTCCCAATCAATGGAACTATATCTATTCCAAAACCTGATCTCCACCTACTACCAACAAGATAGCTATAGACAAAGTCCTCTGTTTAATTTTTTGATTTAATTCTTCTAATTTTTTCAAGTAAATTTTCAGCATTAGAACTAAAAGACTTTTTATCTTTTACTCTAATATTTTCTACAGCTTTCATTACATTGCAAATAGATACAGGTCCTCTTCTTTTAATTTCATCAAGAATATATTGTTTCTTATCTTTTAGTAAATCTGAATCAGATTTAACAACTTGTTGTTTAACAACGGGTTCTTTATCAACTGGCACAACTGGTTCTTTACAACTGGCACAACTAGTTCTTTAACAACTTTTGCCTTTTTAACTATCTTCCTAGGTTTCATATCAGTTGAAGGATTAACATTAAGATAATCTGCAATCCTTTTTTTCAGTGAATCAATTGCTTCTCTTACCTCTGGATTAGGAGCATGTGTCTTAGCTTGATTTGCAATACTTACTGTCTTTTTAGGCTTACCACCTGCAATAGCAGCAAATCCTTTTTTTACTATATTAGAAATACCTACATGTGTTTTAATTGCTCTTTGCGCTTGCTCTAATACTTTTTTAGCTTCTTCCTTTTTTTCCATTTGAATAGCAAGTGATGGCCTAACTTTTTTAGTTTATTTAAAAAATTAGATTTAGTGAATATTTCTCATGTAATATTTCCTTTAAATCGGCAATAGACGCTGGATGGTTATCTCTCCAGTGTACAAACCTTAACACACACCATAAAGCACAAAAATTATCTGATTCATTTTTTATATTAATTTTTGATCTCTTTTTTCTAATCCTTCTGGCATTGGTAAGTAACTACTGCCGAATTTATGACGAAAATAAGAAAACTTTGCAAAAATAGCATTATTTCCTACTAAAATCCAATTAAAACCTCTTTCTAACCATTCCTCTATTTTCTTTTTAAAAGATGCAAATGGCATTCTAATTATTATCTATTAGTATCTGAAACTCTTTTTATTTTTAAATTACTTACTCCTGCAAATGGTTGGTAATTAAACGCACCACTTTCTGAAACTAAAACAGGCGAAATAACAAGGGTAATTGTTAAGCCACTCTTGTTTTTAAGTAATTCTTTAACAACTGATTTTAGTTCAGCTCCAATCTTTTCATATATTACATCAAAATCAATTACGTTCTTATCTAGTCCAATTTATTCATAATCTAAGAATTTACCATCCGAAGATTTTCCTAAAAACAACCTGTTTCTTGTATTTTCTGTTTCTTGTATTTTCCTGTTTCTTGTATTTCCTGTTTCTTGTATTTTCATCACCTTTTTGGATTCTTTATCGAAAGATCACCCGATTTTAGGCTTAACGGTTTTCTTAGAAATAGGATTATCTAGTTTTATAGATGTTGGTGATCGTAAACTTGCAATCAATGCATCTACACTGTCTTTTGAGAAAGCATATTTTGGAAGAAGAACTGTACGTTCTATTACCTCTCCTCTAATACGTTTTGCATGATCTCTAAATTTGTCATCCTCCCGTCGCATAAAGTTATCAACGTTTTGAGACATATATAAAGATAGAAAATTTATCTAATCAAATATTTATTTGATTGCAACTATTTTTTACTCTTATGTAGTCACATCAACCTAAACAACTCTAAGTAGATTTAAAATGAAAGGTATGGAGAATAGGGTCTCAAGAATGACCGCAGCCATTAAATGAATCGGATGATGAGAAACGATAGCGAGATTGTTTATCGGAGAACGATATGTTTAATTGATGACGTCATTCGATTGGGCTCTAAGCTACATGCCATTCATTTTATATCTACTCGGTTTAAAGGATCTACCAGCAAGATAATGAATCCGTTATGGAGTCTATTAATAACACTAAAGGATATATACATTTGGGGAAGAAAAAAGAAGCGTAAAAAGGTTAATCAGGGGAGAGAGGTTATCCGCAACGCCTGCGGTTTAAAGGATCTACCAGCGTGACGATGAACTATTTATTGAGAATCTTTATTACAAGAAAGAATATATCTTTCCGGAAGATAAAAGAAGCGTAAATAGTTCTAGCAGGGGAGGTAACTTACACGTAATGCCCGCGGTTTGAAGGATCTACTAGCGAGATGATGAATTCAGTGAGACTATGAAATAGCAACAAAGGATATATATTTCCGGAAGAAAAAAGTGCGTCATGTAATGTAATGTAATGTATCTCTGTCAGTAACTCCACAAAGTCATAGAGACCATGTGGGTGTTACGCAGGAGAGTTTTGTATAGCCCACTCACAGCCTAAGTGCCTTTCGGTACGCATTCGGTAGCACACAGACTTCGTCTCACGCAACAAAGGGAAAGTGGGAAGCATAGCGGAGTTAGGAGAGCAGTTGAGGTAATGAGTTGCATAGAAGTAGCAGTTCAGGACCGCTGAAAAAGATGTGCCATAGTCGGCAGTTGGAGAGTAGATGTCGTTTCGTAAGAATTGTGGAAGTTCCACAGTCTAGGACCTGCAGAGCTAAAGCTTCTGTCGCCAACTGTCTTTAAGCGGAGGAATGGGACAGCTAATTTATTGTCCACACAGGACCCGAGGGCGCAAACAGGCTGAAACTGATGCAGCAGTTCAGCTAGGTATGAAGGAGCCAAGCCGTGGCGGGCATTGTGGGTCAGCATAAGAACTTTGCTCTGTATCCTTTGCTCAACCGGCAACCATCCTAGCTCTTTCAGCAGAGGTGACACGTGCTCAAACCGCTGGGACTTGAAGACCAGCCTTGCAGCCATATTCATAGTCCGCTGTAGTGGCATAATAGCTTTCTTTGGTAGCCCAGCCAAAAGGGAATAAATGCTTTTAGCAGGGGAGATAGCTTACTCGAAGCACCCACGGTTTGAAGGAACTGCCAATAGGATAATGAAGTGTTTGTTAGGACATAATATAACAATAAAGAATATATTTTTCCGGAAGGAAAGAAATATCGTAAATGGTTTTTGCAGGGGAGATATCGTACTCGTAGCGCCACGAAGGAGCTAATAGTAAGATAATTAATTAATCGTCGAAACCGTTTATAACACTATAGGATATATTAGGAGCATGCACAAGGTCATCAAGTACCGTAAAAGCATTAAAAGTGGCGGCATAGATAGTGGCAGCATGGGCCAGAGGCAGAATGGACAGTGGCACTATAGTCACTGGCACAATCGGCAGTGGCAACAGGCCCACAGGCAGCATGGCCAGTGGCTGCATGGATACAGCCAGCATTGACAGTGGCAGCATCACCTGTGGCAGCATGGCCAGAGGCAGCTTGGACAGAGGCAGCATGGACACAGGCAGAATCGACAGTGGCAGCATGGCCTGTGGCTGCTTGGGCAGTGGCAGCCTGCAAAGTTGCAGCAGGGACAGAGGCCACATGGCCATTGGCAGCAAGGACGCATGCCCCGTGGACAGTGGCGGCATGAACACAGGCAGCATGGAACGAAGGGACCTCAAAGTGAGCGACAAAACCTAGAAGTCAATCCGTTGCTTGAGCCGTAGCCAGTGCAGGTAGGAGAGAAGTGCTGCGATTTGGCAACAGCGATACTCATGACAGACAAGTGTAGCTGAAGACTTTTGGACCAGCTGGAAGTGCTTGATTTCAGAATGCCAGTAGGCGAGAAAGCAGTGACTTACAGAAGTCAAGACGTGATGTCATAAATGCATGGACCAACAGTGAAAGGCTATCCCTACCTACACAAGCCCACATTTCAGTAACGCAATGTACCTGGAAGTAGGCTGACTTGATTGTAGAGCTAATGAGGTCGTCTAACGGAAGGTCACGTTGGTCTGTGTCGCTTTGATTTATAACTTTTGTTTGACCGTTGCAGAAATCTACTGCGAGCCCCAAAAAACCTGCAGTTAGCTGCCGTGAGCTCCCAAAAAATGCAGTTATCTACTGCGAGCTACGGCGAGCTCCGACGAGCTTTCACGAGATGTCTTGATCTTCCGGTATCAGCTGGGGGCTGACGCTCGTTGCGGAAATCTGCTGTGAGCTACCACCAGCAGCGGAGAGCTTCCGTTAGCTCCCGTAAAAAGGAAGTATATGCTGCAATTGACAGCAAGCTTCTAGAAGCTACAATGCAATGTCTTGATGTTCCGGAGTCAGCTGTAGGCTGACGGGAGCTGCCGCAATGAACTGCGAGCTACCACAAGCTGCTGCTTGCTGCCGTTAGCTCCTGCAAAATGCAGGTATATGCAGCACGCAACGGGAAGCTCCGAAAAGCTGCAATGAGAGATCTCGATGTTCTAGAGTCAGCTGTAGGCTAATGGTAGCTGCCGTAATCAACTTCGAGCTACCACAAGCTGCTGGAAGCTGCCGTTACCTGCCGCAAAATGCTGGTATATGTAGCGAACTACAACTAGCGCCGACGAGCTGCCACGAGCTGTCATGATCTTCCCTAACCAGCTGTGGGCCGACGAACGTTGCCGGAATCTACTTCAAGCTACCATAAGCTGCGGGGAGCTACCGTTAGCTCCCGAATAAATGCAGGTATATGGTGGGAGCTCCAGCTAGCTCCGAGAAGCTGCAATGAGATTTCTCGATCTTCCAGAGTCTGCCGCAAGCTGACGTGCGTTGCCGTAATCTACTAGGAGCCATCAGAAGCCGCGGCTAGCTGTCGTTAGTTTCCACCAAACGCAACTATATGCTACAAGCAACTGCAAGCGCCAACAAGCTGCCACGAGACGTCTTGATCTTCCGGAGTCAGCTGCTGGCTGGCGCCCGTTGCGGGAATCGACTGCGATCCACCACAACCTGCGGCGAGTTGCCGTTAGCTTCCGCAAAATGCAGCTATATGCTGCGAGCTACAGGAAGCTCCGACGAGCTGTCACGATCTTCCAGAGTTGGCTGCGGGCTGACGGGCGTTGCCGCAATCTACTAGGAGCCATTAGAAGCCGAGGCTAACTGTCGTTAATTCCCACCGAACGTAAGTATATGCTGCAAGCAATGTCAAGCTCCAAAAAGCTGCAACTATATGTCTCGATGTTCCGGAATCAGCTGCAGGGTGATGCTCGTCGGAGCAATCCACTGGGAGCTACCATAAGCTGCGGCTAGCAGCCTTTAGCTGCTGCAAATGCTGGTATATGCGGTGAGCTACGTTGATCTCTAATCTGATCTGCTGTCTCGATATTCCAGAGTCAGCTGCTGGCTGACGCCCGTTGCAGGAATCTACTGCCAGCCATCACAACCTGAGGCGAGCTGCAGTTAGCTCCCAAAAAGTGCAGGTATATGCTGCGAGCTAGAGCGAGCGCCGACGAGCTGCAACGAGATTTCTCGATCTTTCAGAGTCTGGGGAATGACGCCCGTTGCGGGAATCAACTGCGAGCTACGTCAAGCAGCAGCGAGCTGCCGTTTGCTCCCGAAAAATGAAGATCTATGCAGCGATTGACGGCAAGCTCCGAGAAGCTGCAATGTGATGTCTCAATGTTCTTAAGTCAGATGTAGGCTGACGCTCGTTGCCGCCTTCTACTGGGAGCTACCGAAAGCAGCGGCGAGCTGCCGTTAGCTGCAGCAAAATGCAGGTATATTTACCGAGCTACGGTAAGCTCCGACGAGCTGCCACGAGCTTTCTCGATCTTCTGGGGTCTGCTGAGGGCTGCCGCTCATTGCCACGATCTACTGCGAGTACCACAAGCTGCGGCAAACTGCCAATAGCTCGAGCGAAATGCATGCATAAGCAGTGAGCAACGGCAAGCACTAATAAGCTTCCGCGATATGTCCCGATCCTCCGGAGTCAGCTGTGGGCTGACGGGCGTTGCTGCAATCTACTTCGAGCTACCACAAGCTGCTGGGGGCTGCCGTTAGCTGCCGCAAAATAAAGGTATATGCGTCAAGCGACTTTTAGCTCTGACAACTTACCACAAGATGCATTGACCTTCCGGAGTCTGCTTCTGGCCGACGGACGTTTCCACAATCTATTGCAAGCTATCACAAGCTGCCGCGAGTTGCCGTTAGGTTCTGCAAAATGCAGATATACGATGCTAGAGATGTCAAGCTCCGAAAACCTGCAATGAGATGTCTCGATGTTTTGGAGTCAGCTGCAGGCTGACGTGAGTAGCCGAAATCTACTGCCTGCTACCACAAGCTGTGGTAAGCCACAGTTAGCTGCCGCAAAATTCTGGTATATGCGGCGTACTACGACGAGCTGCCATGAGCTTTCCTGTTCTTCCGGAGTAGGTGGCGGGCTGATGCTCGGTGCCGAAATCTCCTGCGAGCTACCACAAGTTGCGGCGAGCTGCCATTAGCTCCCGAAAAATACTGATATATGCTATGAGCTACCGCTAGCTCCAACGAGCTTCCACGAGATATCTTGATCTTCCGGAGTCAGCTGCGAGCTTACATACATTGCCGGAGTCTACTGCGAGCTACCACACGATTCGGCGAGCTGCCGTTATCTTCCGAAAAATGCAGGTATATGCTTCGAGCGACGGCAAGCTCCGACAAGCTGCAATGAGATGTCTCGATGTTCCTGAGTCAGCTGTAGGCTTAAGCGCAATGCCGCAATCAACTTCGAACTACCACAAGCTGCTTCGAGCTGCAGTTAGCTTCCGAAAAATGTAGGTATATGCTGTGAGCTACGGCGAGCTCGGATGAGCTGCTACATGTCTCGATCTTCCGGTATCAGCTGTGTGCTGATGCACTTTGCCGGAATCTAGTACCAGCTACCACAAGCTGTGGCTAGCTACCGTTACCTCCCGTAAAATGCAGGTATATGCTGGGAGCTACGACGAGCTCCGATGAGCTGCCACGAGCTGTCAAGATCTTCCAAAGTCAGCTGCGGGCTGACGCTAGTTACCGAAATCTACTGGGAGCTACTAAAAGCTGCGGCGAGCTGCCGTTAGCTTCAGCGAAATGCATGTATATGCTGAGAGAGCTGTCGAGCTCCGATTAGCTGTCACAAGATTTCTCGATCGTCCGGAGTCTGCTGCCAGCTGCGGCTCGTTGCTGCAATCTACTTAAAGCTATCACAAGCTGTAGTGAGTTGCCGTTAGCTTCTGCAAAATGCCGGGATATGCTGTGAGCGACGGCAAGCTCTGATAAGCTGCAATGACATGTCGCGATGTTTCGGAGTCTCCTGTAGGCTGACTCGCGTATTAGCCTGCGAGCAACCAAAAGCTGCAGCGAGCTGCCGTAAGCTCCGGAAAAATTCAGGTATATGCTGTGATTGACTGCAAGCTTCGAGAAGCTGCAATGTGATATCTCGATGTTCCGGATTCAGATGTAGGCTGATGCTCGTAGCCGCCATCTACTGTGAGCTACCACAAGCTGCTGCGAGCATCCCTTAGCTGCCGCAAAATGCAGGTATACTTGGCGACATACGGTGAGCTCCGACGAACTGCCACGAGCTTTCTCGATCTTCAGGAGTCAGCTGAGGGCTGACGCAAATTGCCCCGATCTGCTGCCAGTACCACAAGCTGCGGCGAGCTGCCGTTGGCTCAAGCGAAAAGGCACGCATAAGCAGCGAGCAACGGCAAGCACCGATAAGCTGCCACAAGACGTATCGACCTTTCGGAAATAGCTGCTGGCTGACGTGCATTGCCAAAATCTACTTCCTGTTACCACAAGCTGTGGTTAGCTGCAGCTAAATGCAGGTATCTGCAGCGAGCTACTTCAACCTCCGACGTGCTGCCACGAGTTGTCTCCGTGTACCGAGATCTGTAGAGAACTAATGCAAGTGTAAAAGGTGTGTTGCAATAGGCCTCATAAGTATTGCTTTCTTTTTCATACTTCCCATGTGCTTTTCCATGCTGCGTCTAGCTGCCTCCAGTGGTCTCAATCTTTCGAAATCTGCTGCGAGCTGTTGCCCGTTTCCACAGTCTGCTGAGAGCTATTTCAAGCTGCTGTGAGCTGGGACGAGCTGTCTCGATATTCCAGAGTCTGCTGCGTGCTAACGCGCCTTGCCGGAATCTACTAGGAGCCATCAGAAGCTGCGGCTAGCTTTCGTAATCTCCCGCCAAATGCACGTATATGCTACGAGCGAGTGCAAGCTCCGACAAGCTACCACGAGATGTCACGATCTTCTGGAGTCAGCTGCAGGCTGACGCCCGTTGCCGGAATCTACTGCAATCCACCACTACTTGCGACAAGCTGCTGTTAGCTCCCGAAAAATGCAGGTATATGCTGCAAGCTACGGCGAGCTCCGACGAGCTGCCACAAAATATCTAGATCATCCGGAGTCAGCTAGGGGCTGACGCTCGTTGCAGGAATCTACTGGGAGCTACCTTAGGCTGCTGGGAGCTGACGTTAGCTGCCGCAAAATGAAGGTATATGCTTCAAGCTACGGCGATCTCCGACGAGCTGCCAAGAGATGTCTTGATCTTCCGGAGTCAGCTGGGGGCGGACGCCCGTTGCTGGAATCGACTGCCAGCTACCACAAGCCGCAACAAGCTGCCGTTAGCTCCCGCAAAATGCGGGTATATGCTGGAATTTATGGCAAGCTCAGTGAAACTGCAATGTGATGTCTCGATGTTCTGGAATCAGCTGTATCCTGACAGTCGTTGCCGCCATCTAATGCAAGCTACCACAAGCTGCAGCAAGTTGCGGATAGCTGCTACAAAATGCGGGTATAGGTGGCGAGCTACGGTGAGCTCCGACAAGCTGCCAGGAGCTGTCTCGATCTTCCGTAGTCAGCTGTGGGCCGACGCACGTTGCTGGAATCAATTTCGAGCTACCATGAGCTACGGCGAGCTGCCGTTAGCTCCCGAAAAACGCAGGCATATGCTGAGAGCTACGGCTAGCTCCGAGAGTTGCCGCGATATGTTTTGATCTTCCGGAGCCAGCTACCGGCTTACGTGCATTGCCGGAGTCTACTGCCAGCAACCACAAGCTGCAGCGAGCTACCGTTAGCTCTCAAAAAATACATGTATATTCCGCGATATTCGGCAAGCTACGAGAAACTGCAATGTGATGTCTCGTTGTCCCGGACTCAGCTGTAGGCTGACGGGAGCTGCCGCAATCTACGGCAAACTATCACATGCTTCGGCGAGCTGCCATCACCTGCCGCAAAATGCAGGTTTATGTGGTGAGCTATGGCGAGCTCCGACGAGCTGCCACGAGCTTTCTCCATCTTCCGGAGTCAGCGTCGGTCTGACGTATGTTGCCGCAATCTACTGAGAGCTACCACAAGCTGCTGCGAGCTGCCGTTAGCTCCCGCAAAATACATGTATGTGCTGCGAGCCGCGGTGAGCTCCTGCGAGCTGCCGAGAGATGTCTCGAACTTTCGGAGGCAGCTGCGGGCATACGTGCTTTGCCGCTATCTACTGGGACCCACCAGAAGCTGCGGCTAGCTGCAGTTAGCTCATGCAAAATGCAGTTATATGCGACGAGCAACTGCAAGCTCCGACAAGCTGCCACGAGATATCTTGATCCTCCGGAGTCAGCTGCGGGTTAACGTCGATTGCTGATATCTACTGCGAGCTACCACAAGCTGCTGCGAGCTGTCGTTAGCCGCTGCAAAATGCAGGTGTATGTGGCAAACTACGGTGGGCACCGACGAGCTGTCACGCTCGCTGCAGCTTGTGATCGCTCGCAGCAGACCGCGGCAGTTCACAGCAGCTCCCGCTGTCTCGAGGATGGTCACAGCTGCTTGTGGCAAATCAAGGTAGGTCGCAGCCCCACGCCGTAGCATGCGTAAACTCACAGAAGCTGCCGGCTGACCACAAAAGAACGCTTCAATGCGCTTTAGCTCGCGAAAGATCTTGGAAGAATAAGACAACACAGGGCAGCTCGCTGCTGCTTTCGATAGCTCCCAGCAGACCGTAGCGGTTTGCAGCAGCTCCCGGCATCTGGCGAATGACCACGGCCTCTTGCAGAAGATTGCAAAAGCATGCAGTAACTTGATGCAGCATGCTAAAGCTCACAGAAGCTTTCGGCTGACCTCGACAGAACCCTTACATTCGCATTAGCTCGCAGCAGATCTCGGAAGATCGAGACAACTGGAGGCAGCTCGCTGCATCTTGCGGTTGCTCGCAGCAGACCGTAGTAGCTAGCAGCAGCTCCAGGCATTAGAAGATTAGCCATGGCATATTGCAGAAGATTGCGGAAGCAGGCAGTAGCTAGACCCAGCAAGCACAACCTTACAGAACCTTGCGGCTGATCGCAACCTAACACTTCAATTCGTGTCAGTTCACGAAATATCTCGTAAGAACGAGAAAACTCAGGCAGCTCGCCACTGCTTGTGTATTACGCAGCCTATTGCTGCAAAGCGCATCATCTCGCCACAGATCTCGGAAGATTGAGACAACTCGTGGCAGCTCGTCACAGCTTTTGGTAGCTCGTAGCAGACCGTAGCGGTTCGCAGCAGCTCCCGGCATCAGGCGAATGATGACGGATTCTTGAGGGAGATTGAGGAAGCACGTAGTCGCTGGACACAGCATGCGAAAGGTCACGGAAACTTTCGAGCCGACCAAAACAGAACGCTTCAACATGAATCAGCCTGTGAAAGATCTCAGGAGATCTAGACAACTCGTTGCAGCTCGCGACAGCTTGTAGTTGCAAGCAGCAGATTGCCCCAACAGGCGTAAGCTCGCCGAAGATCCCGGAAGATCGAGACAATTCAAGGCAGCTTGCAGTAGCTCGCAGTAGACCGTTGCGGTTCCCAGGAGCTCCCGGCATCAGGCGAATGGCGACGGCCTATTGCGGAAAATTGTGCAAGCAAGCAGTATTTGGACGCAGCATGCGAAAGCTCACAGAAGCTTGCGGCTGACCGCAACAGAACGCTCCAACACGCATCAGCTTGCGGATGATTTCGGAAGAACGAGACACCTTGTGGCAGCTAGCCACAGCTTCCGGTAGCTCGCAGCAGACCGCGACAGTTCGCAGCTGCTCTGGCCATCAGGCGAATTGATACGGCCTCTTGCGAAAGTACGGAGTAGCTGGACGCATCATGCGAAAGTTCACAGCGGCAACTCCTGACACCTCTCTAACACTTTCGGCTGCTCGCGTCAGCTAGCGGTAGATCAAAAAAGATTACAACAACTTGCAGCACTTCTTAGCAGCTTGGGGTACTACGAGGCTACTAGTGGAAGCTTGCCGCTGCTCCCAGCAGCTTGGGGCTGATACCAGCAGCTTTTGGCAGCTCTTTCAAGCTTAGTTCAGCTTACGGTAGCTTGCGTAAGCACATGAAAGCCGGCACAAGATCAAGACAACTATCGGCATATCGCAGCAACACACGGCAGCATAGGGTAGCTAGCTTTAGTTTGCGAGAGCTTGCTGGTGCTCGCAGCAGCTTACACCAGCTCGGGCAGCTAACGGCAGCTCATAGCAGCTCGTGGCATCTCGCGATACCTCTCTACGGCTTGATGCAGCCCGCAGCAGCTGGCGGCAGCTCTCTTAATACCAAGACAACTTGTGGTAAATGTTAATAGCTTTCGGTTGAAAGCGGCTACTGGCAGCAGCTTGCAGTATCTCGGGGCAGCTCATGGAAGCTTACGGCAACTTGCGGCAGATCGCAGCAGATCTCTGTGACTCGCGTCAGCTCGAGGCTGGTAGTGGAATTTCGCTGCGATTCTAAACAGCTCGAAGCACATTGCGGGAGCTCGAGACACCTCTCCATTTCTCGAGGCAGTTTGCAGCAAATGAAATAACAGACAGAGACACCTTTCGGCAGTTCTGTGCAGCATGCGGTAGCGTTCGGCTTCTCGCGGCGGCTTGCTGCAGCTCATGGAAGCTCGCGGCAGCTGGCGGCAGCTCAAAGCAGCTCCCGGGAGCACTGAGCCGTACCTAACTGCAGCTATCTGCTGCTCTCGGGAGCTCGGTAGAGCTCGCGGCATAGTACTGCAGCTCGGAGCTGCTGGCGGCAGCTCGCGATACCTCCTTATCGCTCGCAGTAGCTCGAGTCAGCTCGCGGCAGATCAAAAAAGATTACAATAACTAGCGGCAGTTATTTGCAGTTTGTGGTACTACGCTGATTCTCACAGATGCTAGCGGCAGCTCGCAGCTGCTTGCGGCAGCTCGCGGCAGCTTGCGGCAGCTCATTAAAGCTCACGGTAGCGTATGGCAGTTTGCGAAACAACGTGAAAGCTAGCGGAAGATCAAGACCACTGGCGGCACATCGCAGCAACAGGCGACAGCTTACAGCAGCTAGCTGCAGCTGTCGGGAGCTCGGTGAAGTTTGCGGCATGTTACAGCGGCTCGGAGAAACAGGCATAAGCTGGCAAAACACCTATCTAACGCTCGCGGTAGCTCGCGTCAGCTAGCGGCAGATCAAAAAAGAATACCACAACTCTCGGGGTTAGCTCGCTGGAGCTAGCGGCAGCCTACAGCAGCTCTGGGCAGCTAGCGGCAGCTCGCGGCAGCTGCTGGCAGCTTGCGAACCCTCTCTACGGCTCGCAGCAGCTCGTAGCAGCTTGTGGCAGGTCGTGTAAGACCAAGGCAACTGGCGGCAGGTCTTCGCAGCTAGTGGTTGCATGTGGCTACACGCGGCAGCTTGCAGTACTTCACGGCAGCTAATGGAAGCTCACGGCAGCTTGCGGCAGGTCGCAGCAGATCACTGCTACTATTTAGCGCTGCTACTATATAGTGCTGCTACTATATAGCTATATATACTGCTACTATATATATATATATATATATATATATATATATATATATATATATACTATGTATATATGTATACTATATATATATATATATATATATATATATATATATAGTATATATATATATACTATATATGATACTATATAGCTTATATATAGCGTCAGCTTATGGCAGCTCGCGGCAGCTTGCAGCGGCTAGCTGCAGCTCTCGGGAGCTCGGTGGACCTCGCAGCATCTAACTGCAGCTCAAAGCGACTTGCCGTAGCTCGCGACAAATTTCTAACGTTCGCAGCACCTCGCGTCAGCTCGTAGCAGATAAAAAAATATTACCACAATTGTGGCAGTTTATTGCAGCTTGTGGTGCTACACGGTTTCTCGCGGAAGCTAGCGGCAGCACCCAGCAGCTAATTGAAGCTCGCGGTAGCTTACAGGACCCAGCGTAAGCACATGAAATTGCAAGGAAGATGTACACAATTAGCGGCATATTGCAGCAACACGTGGCAGCTTACAGAAGATATTTGTAACTTCCGGGAGCTCGCTGGAGCTTGCTGCATGTTACAGCAGCTCGGGGCAGCTAGCGGCAGCTCCTCTCTGCAGCTGGCGGCAGCTCGTGACACCTCTCTACAGCTCGCAGTAGGTCAAAAAACAACGCGACAATTCGCAGCCGTTTTCCGAAGCTTGCGGTACAAAGCAGCTTTACTCGGAAGCTTGCGGCAGCTCACAGTAGCTCGCCGCAGCTCGCCGCAGCACACGGAAGGTAACGGCAGCTTACGGCAGCTTTCGTAAGCACATGAAAGAGAGCGTAAGATCAAGACAACTGGCGGCACATCGCCGCAACACGCGGTAGCTTACGGCAGCTAGCTGCAGCTTGAAGGAGCTCTATGAAGCTTGCAGGAGCTCGCTGGAGCTCGCAGCAGCTTACACTTAGCAGCTCTGGGCGGCTAGCGGCTGCTCCAAGCCGCTCGCGGCAGGTTATATAAGACCAAGACAACTTGCGGCAGGTCTTTGCAGATTGCGGTTGCAAGTGGCTACTTGCACCATTTTGCAGTAGCCTACGGCAGCTCATGGAAGCTTACGGTGGCTTGCAGCATATCGCTGCTACTCGCGTCAGCCTATGGCAGCTAGCAGCAGTTTGCCGGAGCTCGCCGGAGCTCAAAGCAGCATACAGGAGCTCGGGCAGCTAGCATCAGGTCGCAGCAGCTCGCGGCAGCTCGCGACACTTTTCTACGGCCTACTGCAATTCACAGCTGCTAGCGGCATGTCCTTTAAGACCAAGTCAACTTGCTGCAGTTCTTAACAGCCTGCGGTTGCAAGTAGCTACTACCGGCGGCTTGCAGTACCTTAAGGCAGCTTATGGAAGCTTACGGCAGATCGCAGCCGATCGCAGCAACTTGCTTCATCTCACGGCTGCTCGTGGAAGATTCCTGAAATTCTCAACAGCTCGCAGCACATTGCGAAAGCTTGCAACACCTCTCCACACCTCGCGGCAGTTTGAGGCACATCGAATAAGATAGAGAAAATTGCGGCAGTTGTGTCAGCTTGCTGTAGCAGACGGCTACACGCGGCAGCTCGAGGCTGCTCATGGAAGCTCACAGTAGCCATCGGCAGCTCAATGCAGCATTTAGAAGCTCGGAGCGGCAGCTTAGAGCAGCTAGCTGCAGCTCTCAGGAGCTCGCTGGAGGTTGCGGCACGTTACAGCAGCTCGGGCCAGCTTGCCACAGCTCATGACACCTCTCCATCTCTTGTGGCAGCTTGCGTCAGCGCGTGGCGGATCAAAAAAGATTACATCACTTGCGGCAGTTCTTCGTAGCTTGTGGTACTACGCGGGTTCTCGCGGCAGCTTTCAGCAGCTCGCGGCAGCTCATGAAAGCTCACGGTAGCTTACGGGAATGCATGAAAATGCACGGACATGTACACAATCAGCGGCGCATCGCAGAAACACGCGGCAGCTTATAGAAGCTATCCTCAACTTGCGGGAGCTCGCTGGAGTTCCTGCATGTTACAGCAGCTTGGGGCAGCTAGCGGCAGCCCCTTTCAGCAGCTGGCGGCAGCTCGATACACCCCTGTACAGCTCGCGGCAGATCAAAACATAACGCGACAATTCGTAGCAGTTTTTCGCAGCTTGCTGTACTATGCGGCTTCTCGCGGAACCTCGCTGCAGCTCAAAGCAGCTCACAGCAGCTCACGGCAGCTCATGGAAGTTTACGGCAGCTTACGGCCGCTTGCCTTAGCACATGAAAGTCAGCAGAAGATCAAGACAACTTGCGGCACATCGCAGCAACACGGGGCCGCTTACGGCAGCTAGCTGCAGCTTTCGGTAGCTGGATGGAGCTTGCTGGAGCTCGATGGAGCTCGGAGCAGTTTACACGAGCTCTGCCCAGCTAGCGACAGGTCGCAGCTGCTGGTGGCTGCTCGTGACACCTCTCTACGACTTGCAGCAGCTCGCGGTAGCTCGTTTAAGACCAAATCAACTTGCCGCAGTTTTTCACAGCTTGCGGTTGCAAGCGGCTAGTCGCGGCAGCTTGCAGTAGCTTGCGGTGGCTCATGGAAGCTTAATCCAGCTCGCGGCAGATAGCAGCAGATCGCTGCAACTCGCGTCAGCTCGCGGCTGCTCGTGGAAGATCACCGGAATTCTAAACAGCTTGCAGCGCATTGCGGGAGCTCTTGACACTACTCCACAGCTGGCGGCAGTTTTCGGCAGATCGACTAAGATAGAGACAACTTGCGGCATTTGTGCGCTGCTTGCTGTAGCAGGCGGCTACTCGAAGCAGCTCGTGGCAGCTCATGGTAGTTCACGGCAGCCAGCCGCCGCTCCAAGCTGCTCTCAGAAGCTTGGAGCGGCAGATTACAGCAGCTAGCAGCTGCAGCTCCCGGGATCTAGCTGGAGCTAGCGGCACGTTATAGCAACTCGGGCCTGCTTGCTGCAGCTTGTGACACATCTCTAATGCTCGTGGCAGCTCGCGTCCGCTCGTGGCTGATCAAAAAAGATTACACCATTCGCAGCAGTTATTCGCAGCTTGTGTTACTACGCGGATTCTCGCGGCAGCTTTCGGCAGCTCGCAGCATCTAGTGGCAGCCCATGCAAGCTTACGGTATCTTATGGCCCCTAGCATAACCACATGAAAGCGCGCAGGCGATATATGTAACTGGCGGCACATCGCAGCAATGCGCGGCAGCTTAAAGCAGCTATCTGTAGCTTGTGGGAGGTCGCTGGAGCTTGCTGCACGTGACAGCAGCTCGGGGCAGCTTGCGGCAGGTCGCGGCAGGTCATGGAAGCTCATGGTAGCTTACGGCAGTTTTCGAAAGCATATGAAAGCGGGAGGAAGATGAAGGCAACTGGCGGCACATCCCAGCAACACTACGGCTTACGGTAGCTAGCTGCAGCTCACTGGCGCTGGCTGGAGCTCCGATCAGGTTACACTAGCTTTCGGTGGCTAGCGACAGCTCACAGCGGCTGGTGGCAGCTCGTGACGCCTCTCTACGGCTCGAAGCAGCTCGCAGAAGCTTGCGGCAGGTTGTTTAGGACCAAGACAACTTGCGGCAGGTCTTTGCAGCATGCGGTTTCTAGTGACTACTCCCGGGAGGTTGCAGCAGGTAACGGCAGCTCATGGACGCTTACGGCAGCTTGCGGCAGATTGCAGCACATCGCGAGAAGTTGCGTCAGCTCGCGGCTGCTTGCAGCAGATCGCTGCTACTCGCGTCAGCTTACGGCAGCGAGCATCTGCTTGCGGGAGCTTGCGGGAGCTTGCTGGAGCTCGTGGCAGCTTACTGCAGCTCGGGTAGCTAGCGGCAGCTCACAGCAGCTGGTGGCGGCTTGCAACACCTCTCTACGACTCTCAGCAGCTCGCAGCAGTTCGCGGCAGGTTCCTTAATACCAATTCAACTTGTGGCAGTTCTTCACACCTTTCGGTAGCTCGTGGCTACTCGCAACAGCTAGCAACAGATGAAGGAAGGTCGAGAAAACTCGCGGGAGCTCACCGAAGCTTGCAGTAGCTCGCTGCTACTCCCAGGAGCTTGTGGCATCTCGCGACAGCTTGGAGCAGCTAACGGCAGCAAGCGTTAGCTCGCGAAAGGTCAGGGAACGATAAGACAACATGCACAAGCTCGCCGTAGCTCGCGACAGATCACGGTAGATCTAAACAACTCGCAACATTTCACCGCAGCTTGCAGTAGCTGGCGGCTACTTTCAGCTCGTTGTAGCTCTTTGCAGCTCACTGCAGCTCGCAGCAAGTCACAGCAGTTCTCGGATGCTCAGGATAGTTTGAGAAAGATTGAGTTAACTCGCGGCAGATTGCGGTGGCTTGTGGCTAGTCACGGCAGCTCGCAACGGATGAAGGAATAGCGAGACAACTCTCGGCAGCTCACTAAAGCTAACAGATGCTTGCGGCTGCTTGCAGGAGTTTGCGGCAGCTCACAGCATATCGCAATCGCTAGCTGCCACGAGCTTTCGCGAGCACATGCGATGTTCCGCGAGCTGCTGCAAATTCCATTGATCTACCTCGAGTAGCTCCCAGATAACATAAGCTGCGGAGAGCTGCTGCGAGTTGGCTTGATCCACCACGAGCTATCTCAGTTACAGCAAGCTACCACGAGTAGTCTTTATCTTTCCTGATCTTCCGAGAGATAACGCGACCTGCCGTTATCTGCTCCGAGCTGCAGCGAGCTACCACCAGCTTTTGCGAGCTTCCGCGATTTGTCGCGATCTTCATCTGTTGCTATCTGCTTCGAGTAGCTGTGCGCCACCACAGGCTGTGGCGAGCTGCCGCGAGTAGTCATCATCATCATTAATCTGCCGGGAGCGTCCGCGAACTGCCGCGAACTGCAGCAAGCTGCTGTGAGATCCTGCAAGACACCACAAGCTCAAGCTAGCTGCACGTCGTGCCTCGAGCTCCAGCGGGCGACCTCGAAATCCCCGATCTGCTGCAAGCTGCCGACAGCTGCGGCAAACAGCCAAGTGGTGACCCGTGCTGCCGTGAGCTGCCGTGAGCTACCGTAAGCTGCCGCTTGCTGCAGCAAGTTGCCGCGATGTGTTGCGAGCTGCTCTAAATTGCTGCAATCTGCCGCGACCTGCCGCAAGCGGACGCGAGTTGCAGCGATCTGCAATGATCTTCCGCAAGCTGCCGTGTTCTTCCATAGGCTGCAACAAGCTGGTGCGGGCTGCGGCAAGCTGCCGCCAGAAGCCGCGTAATACCGCAAGCTGCAAAGAACTGCCGCGAGTCGTCGCGATCTTTTTCGATGTGTCGCGAGCTGACTCCATCTCCGAAGAGGTCTCTCGAGCTGCCGCCAGCTGCTTAGAGGTGCTGCTAGCTGCCCCTGGCTGCAGTGAGCTGCCTTGAGCTCCAGCGAGCTGCAGCTAGCTGCCGTAAGCTGCCGCGTGCAGCTGCAATGTCCTGCCAGTTATTTCAATCTTACGCGAGCTTTCGTGAGCTGCCGGGAGCCACCGGGAGCCATTGGAAGCTGCCTGGAATTTCCGCAAGCTGAGATGAGCTGCCGCGGTTTGTCTCGATCTTTCCAGATCTGCCTTGAGCTGCCGCCATCTGCTGCGAGATGCCTCGAACTACCGCTAGCTCTTGGGAATTTCCGCAAGTTACCGCAAGCTTGGACGTGGTGCTGCGAGTTATCCCAATCTTCCTTGATGTCCTGTGATATTCCATGAACTGCCGCTAGCTGCTGTGAGCTGCTGTAGGCTGCCGCGAGCTGCAGCCAGTAGCCGCCAACCAAAGCAAGCTTCGACGAGCTGTCACGAGTTGTCTCCATCTTCCTTAATGTGCCGTGAGCTTCCGCGAACTGCCGATAACATCTGCGAGTTGCTGTAAGCTGCCGTGAGCTCCTGCCATCTGAAGCGAGTATCCTCAAGCTTCGAATAGCCACCCCGAGTTTTCTCCATCTTCTGCAATCTACCATGACCTTAAGCGAACTGCTGCAAGCTGCTGTAAGCTTCACCAAGTTTTTCAAGCCCCTGTGAGCTCAGGCTACTTGCAACGTTGTGCCTCCAGCTCTTGCGAGCTGCCTCGATTGTCCAGATCAGCTGCAAGCTGCGGCAAGCTACCTAAAACTAACGTGTGGTGGCACGGGCTTCTACGAGATACCGTGAGCTGCCGGTAGCGCCTTTAGCACCCGATAGCTGCCGCGAGCCGTCGCGAGCTGCCGCCAGCTATGGCCAATTACTGCTATCTGCCGCAAGCTGCCTTAAGCTTTCTGGAGCTGCTGCCAACTGCCGCAAGCTGCGGCGAGAAGCAGCGTGCTTCTGCATGCTGTGAAGAACTGCTGAGAGTTGTCTCGATCTTATTCCATCTGCTGCGAGCTGTGGAGAGGAGTTGCGAGCTGCCTCCAGATGCTGCGAGCTGCCGGGAGCCGCCCCGAGCAGCTGTAACCTACCGCAAGGTCCAGCAAGCTATCGCGTGTGGCCGCCATTTGCCGTAAGCTGCCACGAGCTGGCACGAGCAGCTGCGAGGTGCTGCGAGTTGCCTTGCTCTTCTACGAGCTTTCTCGAGCTGCCGCGAACTATCGCAAGCTGCTACGAGTTGCTGTGAGATGCAGCGATCTTCCGTAAGCTAGCTCTTGCTGCCACGAGCAGTCTCGAGCTGCTGTGATGTTCCGCCTGTTGTATATATTTAGTGCTAGCTTTTTTGAGCTTAGGCTGGCTGCCGTGAGCTGCTGCCGCAACCTGCCGCATGCTGCAGGGAGCTGCTGCAAGCAGCCGCAAGCTCCTGTGAGCAGCCGCGAGCTAACGCTAGCTTCAGCGAGCTGCCATGAGTCGTCTCACTCTTCCTTCATCCGTTGCGAGCTGCCGCGATTAGCCGCAAGCCATAGCAAACTTCGGCTTTAAGCAGCTGCCTGCAGCTCACGATAGCTCGCTGGAGCTACCGGTAGCTTACGGCTGCTCGGAGCAGCTAGCGGCAGCTCACACGAGCTGGCGGGAGCTCGCGACACTTCTCCACAGCTCGCGGCAGCTCGCAACAAATAAAATAAGATCGAGACAACTCGCGACAGTTCTTCGCAGCTTCCGGTAGCACGCGGCTCCTCGCAGCAGATTTTGGTAGCTTTCGGAAGCTCGCAGCAGCTTTCGGCCGTTAGTGGACGCTCACGGCAGCTTAAGGCAGATCGCAGCTATTCACAGTAGCTCGGGGCACATCGCGGCAGCACGGAGCAGCATACGTCATCTCACAGTAGTTTTATGTAGCTTGCGGCAGCTTGCAGATAGGGACAATCGAGGCAGCTCGCGGGACCTCGAGGGATAACGTTGCAAGTAGCTTGAGCTCGCTGGGGCTAGCAGTACCTTGCAGCAGCTTACAGTAGTACTCGTACTCAGCGTACAGTAGTAGTAGTACTCAGCGTAGTAGTAGTAGCTCAGTAGTAGTAGTAGCTCAGTAGTAGTAGTAGCTCATTAGTAGTAGTACTCAGCGTACAGTACTTACTCGTGGCTGCCCATTTTAGCTAGCGGCAGCTCCCGGCAGCCCACGTAAGCTCGCGAAAGCTCGCCAATGATCAAGACAAATGGCGGCACATCCCATCAGCACGCGGCAGCTTACTGCAGCTAGCTGCAGCTCGCTAGAACTCGCGGTAGCTTACAGCAGCTCAAGGCAGCTTGTGGCGGCTCGAAGCAGCTGGCGGCGGCTCGCGACACCTATCCACAGCTCGCGGAAGATCATGGAAGATCGTGGCAGCTTGCGGCAGATCGAAGCAGATCGCAGCAGATTGCAACAATTGCTGCAGCTCATGACAGATTGCGGCAGCTAGCAGCAGCTCACGGCAGCTCTCACTAGCACGCATCACCACTTGGAAGTTTTCCTCAGCTTTTTACAGCTTCCATTAGAACAGAGACAATCGAGGCAGCTCGAGGTACCTCGAGGCACAAAGTTGAAACTAGCTTGACCTCGCGGTGTCTTGCAGGAGCTCATGGCAGCTTACAGCAGCGCTCAGAAGCTCGTGGCATTTAGTGAAAGCTCGTGGAAGTTTGAGGAAGATGGAGACTACTCGCGGCAGCTCGCCACAGCTTGCGGTCAGTTGCGGCTACTTGCAGCTGCAAGGAACGGATGAAGGAAGACCGAGACAACTTGCAGCAGCTCACTAAAGCCTGCGGTAGCTTGAGATAGCTCGCAGCAGAAAACGGCGGTTCGCGTTAGTTCTCGGAAGATCATGAAAGATGGAGACTACTCGCCGAAGCTCGCTCTATCTCGTGACAGCTCGAGGTAGATTAAGACAGCTCGCGGCAGCTCGCCGAATCTAGCCGTACGAGGCGGCTACTCGCTGCAGATTGAGGGAATTCGCAGCAGCTCGTAGAACATCGCGGCAGATAGCGATATCTTGCTGCAGTTAGCGACCGCTTGTGGCAGCTTGCAGCAGCTCGAGGCAGTTTTCGGAAGCTCATGAAGTTCAAGGCAGCTTGGAGCAGGGCGCAGCAGCTCGCTGCTGTTCACAAAAGCTCGCAGCGAATAAGGGTAGATGGAGACATTTCGTAGCACCTCACCTTAGCTGGCGGGGGGGGGGAGGGGCTTGCGGCTACTCGCTAAAGCTTACAAAATATAAAGGAAGATCGAGACAACTCATGGCAGCTCGCTAAAGCTTGCTGTAGCTAGCGGCTACTCGCAGGAGTGTGCGGTACCTTTTAGAAGATCGTGGCAGCTCGAGTTAGCTCTCGGAAGGTCAGGGAAGATCGAGACAACTTGCGGCAGTCCGCTGTAGCTCGTGACTGCTCGCGGTAGATCAAGATAACTCGCGGCAGCTTGGCGCAGCTAGCGGTATGAGGCGGCTACTAGCTGCGGCGAGCAGCAAATCGAGGGAATTCGCTGCTGCTAGCAGAACATCGCGGCAGCTCGTGACAGCTTGCCGCAGTTAGAAAAATCTTGCGGCAGTTCGCAGAAGCTCGAGACATTTGGCGGAAGCTCACGGCAGCTTCCGGCAGACGGCAGCTGATCACTCCAACTCGCGCTAGCTAATGGCAAATTGCTGAAGATAGAGTCAACTGAAGGCAGCTTTCCGCATCCTTCGGTAGCTCTCAGCAGATCTTCCGTGCGAACGAGTCCGTGTCTCTAGCACGCGATACCATCTCTCTTCCGGTTGCAGTCGTCCCTCTTACGAACGATTCAATCCGCCTGAAAGACGATGCCGTCTTACATGCGGTTGACGCCGTCTATCTTGTTGATGATAGCTTCTCCCTAGGCGCCAATGCAATCTCTCCTAATGAACAATGCTGTCTCGCCAACAGCTTTTTCTGTCGATCTAGCATCCGATGCTGTGTATCTTGCAAACCATGGCGTCTCCCCTCTAGACAATGCCCGTTTTATTTCGTGCGTTATGGTTACTATTGTGGCTGATACTTTATTTCAACTACACCCTGCGTTTTGATGCGGCATGCTTCAGTGTCTATCCTGCATTCATCAATGCTATTTCTAAGGTGGATGTAGCTTGCCATTGTGACACGACGCCGTAGCGGAACCGCACGTTGCCGTCCATTGTGCTGCGTTGCCGTCCATTTTGCAGCTGGTACCCTCGCTCTTCCTACCGATGCTGCCTTCCTTGCGAACGATAGCATGTATCTAGTACGTGATGTTGGTCGGTTCCGTGGTTGTAGCCGTAAGTCTCGCGAACGCTTCCGTCTTTCTAGGAGACGATGCTTTCTTACCTTCGCTCGATGCCGTCTGTCTTGCGAACGATGCTGTCTCTCTTAACGAACGATGCCGTCTCACTTGCTGCCGGTTTCTTCTCTCTACCTGCCAATGTGACCTCACGCGGATGATGACGTCTCTCCTGCCGACAATGCCTGTTCTATTTTCGACGATACTGTTTCTAATACGTATGATGCTGTACCTAAACTGTACGTTCGTATCGATGCCGCATGCTATGCGTGCTCGGTCATTGTATTGCATTTTGTCATGACTTTTTCTTACGGTTGTAGCTTTGTCTCTTGAAAAGACGCCGGGGCTAAAGCGCCCGATGCCGTGCCACTTGACGATGATGCCGTCGCTTTAGGTACCCATGCTATCGCGCTTGCGAATGGTACAGTGTCTACAGTGCACGATGCGGTCTCACTTGTGATTGTAGCCGTTTCTTTTGCCAACGATTCTGTCCACCAAGAACACGGTGCCGTCTCTCTTGAAGTCGATTCCGTTTCTCTAAAAGACGATGGTTTCTCCCTTGCGGGCAGTCCTGTCTCTCTTAACAAACGATGCTATCTTGCTTGCACTTGATTTTGGCGCTCCAACTGCCAATGCCGTGTCTATTGGGGACAATGACGTCTCTAATGCGGACGATGCCCGTTCTGTTGTGGATGATGCTGCGCCTATACTACAAGATGCCCATCGATGCCGTATGCACCTGGGACACCACTGCATGTTTCCTTATCAATTTTCTTGCGGTTGTAGCTGTCTCTATTGAAACGATTCTACATCTCAGCAGCACGGTGCCGTCTCTCTTGCAGCTGCAGCCGTCGCTCTATCTACAGATACCGTCCTGCTTGCGAACGATACCGTGTTTCTAAAGAACGCTGCCATCTCTCTTACGGTTGTAGCCATCACTCCTACAAACGAATCCATCCCTCTGGAAGTCGATGCTGTCTGTTTTTCAGTCGATGCCGTCCGTTTTCTCAACGATGGCTTCTCCTTTGTGAACGACGCTGCTTCACATAAGAAATAATACTTCCTCACTTTCAACTTTATCCATCGCCCTAGCTGCCGATGCTGTCTCTGTTACAGTGGGTGAGTTGCTCCTGAAGACGCTGATCGTCCTATTGGGGACGATGCAGTTTCTATTGCAAATAATGCTGTGTCTAATACACGCCCTGCCTTTTAATGAGGCATGCTGGATTGACTCTACTGCACTTGCATGCTGTGCCATTTCCTATGTGGTTGAAGGTTTCTCTCATGAACCAAATCCATTTCGGAATTGCCCGATGCCGTCTCTCTTGCAGCTGACGCCGGTGGTCTACCTACCAATGCCGTCATGTTTGCGACCGACACCACGTCACTAGCCCTCAATGCCGTCTCTCTGGTGGTTGTAGCCGTCATTCTTGCTAAATCAGCCGTCCGGCTAGGAGACGTTGTCGTCTCTCTTTCCGTCGATGCCATCCCTCTTGCGTACGACGGCTCGTCCCGTGATGATGCAGTCTCTCTGAACGAAGGACGCTGTCTTAGTACGAGCTTGTTCCGTCGTTTCAACTTCCGACGCCGTGTCTCTTATGGGCGATAACGTCCGTCCTGCGGACGATGCCCGTTCGATTGTGGACGTAGCCATTTCTAGTGCGGATGATGCCTTTCCTAAGCTATACCTCGGGAATAAATGCCAAATGGTCCGGTGACCCCACTATATTTTGCAACGCCATTTGCCTTAAGGTTGTAGATTTCCCTCTCGAAACGAAGCCGTGTCTGAAGCACTCAATGCCATCTCCCTTGCAGCTTATGCCGTCGCTGTACCTACCAGTGCCATCTTACTTGCGAACGATTCCGTGTCTCTATCGCACGTTGTCGTCTTTTTTTGGGTAGTAGTCGTCACTTTTGTGAACGATTCAGTCAGCCTGCAAGACGATGCCGTCTCACTGGCGATCGATGCTGTTCACTATGCGGACAATGGCTTCTCCCTAGCCGAAAAAGTTATCTGTTTTAACGAACAAGGCTGTCTTGCTTGCAGCTTGTTCGTTTGCTCTAGCTTTCGATGCCGTTTCTCTTGCGGATGATTTCGTCTTTCATGTACACAATGCCCGTTTTATATCGGACGATGCGGTTACTATTGAGGCTGACTCTGTATGTAAACTATACCCTACGTGTGGCTGGCGCGTGCTTCAGTGACTCTTTTACTTTTACCAATGCCATTTCTATGGTGGCTATAGCTTTTTCTCGGGATACGACACCGTGTCTGAAGCACACGTTGCTGTCCATTTTGCAGCTGACGCCGTTGCCCTTCCAACCGATACCGCCTTCCTTGCAAACGATAGCATGTCTCCAGTGCACGAGTCGGTCTCTTCTGTGGTTGTAGCCATCACTCTCGAAAACGCGTCCGTCCTTCTAGGAGACGATGCCGTCTCACCTTCGCTCGATGCCGTCTGTCTTGCAAACGATGCAGTCTCATTTAATGAACGATGCTCTCACGTTTGCTACCTGTTTCTTCTCTCTACCTGCCAATGAGGTCTTTCGCAGATGATGACGTCTCACCAGCCGAGGATGCCCGTTCTATTTTTTACGATGCCGTTTCTAATATGTATTATTATGTGCCTAAACTATACGTTTTTAGTCAATGCCGCACGCTCCGATTATTCCTCTGCATTTCGCCATGCAATTTCTCTTGCAGTTGTCGCTTTCTTTCTTGAAATGATGCCGGGGCTAAAGCGCACGATGCCGTCTCACTTGCAGCTGATGCCGTTGCTCAAGTTACCCAAGCCATCGTGCCTGCAAGCAATACAGTGTCTCTAGCGCACAATGCCGTCTTTTTTACAGCGGTTATACTACCCCTCTTCCTACGATTCCGTTCCCCAAGTTACAATACCGTCTCTCTTGTGGTCGATCTCGTTTATCTAAACGAAGATAGTTTCTCTCTTGCAGGCAGTTTTGTCTCCATTAAAAAACAACACTATCTTGCTTGCAACCTATTTCGTCGCTCTGCCTGCAGATGCCGTGTCTATTGGGGACAATGACGTCTCTTCTGCGGACAATGGCTGATCTATTGTGGACGATGCGGTTACTATGGCCGCTAATACGGTATCTAAACTTTACCCTGCGTGTCTATGCTGCATGCTCATATGACTTCACTGCATTTACCCATTATATTTTTATTATGGTTATCTGAAGCGCAATATGCCGTCTTTTGCATAATTGATTCTGTTGCTCTAGCTGCCGATGCAATCCTGCTTGCGAACGATACCATGTCTTTGGCCCTCGGTTTCCTCTTTCTTGCTGTTCCAGCCGTTACTCTTACGAAAGATTCCGTCCTTGTAGAAAACACTGCCGTCTCTCTTGAGCACGATGGCTTCACCCTTGCTGACAATGCTGTCTGTCTAATCGAAGAATTCTGGCTCGCTTGCAGCTTCTTCCGTCGCCCTAACTGCCGATGCATTGTCTCCCGCGGACCATGAGATCTCCCCTGCTGATCAAGCCCGTCCTATTGCGGATGATGCCTAGTTTGTTTTCAAGTATGTAGTGTCTATACTACAGCTTGCCCATCGATGCCGTATGCACCATGGACACCAGCGCATATTACCTTGCCATTTGTGTTGCGTTTTTGGCTGTATCCATTAAAACGGTTCCATGTCTGAAGAGCACATGCCATCTCTCTTCTAGCTGATGCCGTTGGTCTACCTACCGATGGCGTTATTCTTGCTATCAATACCGTGTATCTAGCACACAATGCCGTCTCTCTATGGGTTGTAGCCGTCACTTTTGCTAAAGCTACCGTCGGTCTAGAAGACGATACTGTCTCTCGTTGCAGTCGATGTCGTCTCTCTTGCTGACGACGGCTCGCCCCTTGATGATGCTGCTGTCTCTCTTAGCGAACAACACTGTATCTGTAGGAGCTTGTTCCGTCGCTCCAACTGCCGATGCTGTATCTCATGTTGACGGTAACGTCCGTTCAGCCGACGATGCCCGTTCTATTGCGGACCAAGCCGTTTCTATTGCTGATGATGGTGTGTCTAAACTATACGCTGTGCATGCATGCTAAATTGTCCAGTTACCCCACTATATTTCGGTACGCCAGTTTTTTCGTGGTTGGAGCATTCTCTCTTGAAAAAAAGCCGTGACTGAAGCACTTGATGCTGTCTGTCTTGCATCTAATGCTATATCTTTTCCTACAAATGCCATCTTATTTAGGAACGATTCTTTTTCTCTAGCAGACGATACCTTTTCTCTCGTGGTTGGAGTCGTCACTCTTGCGAACAAATCAGTCTGACTGGAAGACGATACTGACTCACTCGCTGTCCATGCCGTCTATCTTTCGGACGATGGCTTTCATCTTGCTGACAATGCTATCTCTCTTGAAGAACAATGCAGTCACGTTTACAGATTGTTTAGTCGCTCTATTTTCTGAGGCCGCGTTTCTGGCGTACTGTGTGATGCGGTTACTCTTTCGGCTGACCCGTGTGCAAAGTATACCTTTCTTGTCAATGCCGTATTCTCTATAGTCCCTACTGCCATTAGCGATGCGTTTTCAATTTCGGTTGTAGCTTTCTCTCGTGACACGTCGCCGTGTCAGAAGCTCACGTTTCCATCTCTTTTGCAGCTGCTACCGTCGCTCTTCCTACCGATACCGTCTTGCTTGTTAACGATACCATGTATCCAGTGCACCATCCGGTCACTCGTGTAGTTGTAGCCGTCACTCTCACGAACGCTTCCGTCCTTCTAAAAGACGATGCCGATTTACTTTCGCTCGATGCCGTCTCTCTTGCGAACGATTATGTCTCTCTTTACAATCAATGCTGTCTCGCTTGCTGCTCGGTCCTTCTCCCTATCTGCCGATGCTGTATTTATTGCGGACGATGTCGTATCTCATGCGATATATGCCCGTTCTAATGTGAACGATGCCGTTTCCATTGCAGAAGATACTCTGTCTAAGCTATACAGTTCGCGTCAGTGCCGCATGCTCCAGTGATTCCACTTCATTTTCCCATGTTATTTTTTGCGGTTGCAGCGTTCTACGTTGAAAAGACGCCATTTCTAAATCGCAAACTGCCGTCTCACTAGCAGCTGATGCCGTTGATTTAGCTACCTTTGCTATCGTGCTCGAGGAAGATACCGTGTCTCTAGAGCACCATGCCGTCTCACTGTTGTTTTACCCGGGACTCTTGTGAACGATTCCGCCTACTTAGAAGACGATGCCATATCTCTTGCGGTCGGTTCCGTTTCTCTGAAAGACGATGGTTTCTCCCTTGCACAAGATTCTGTCTCCTTTAACGAACGATGCTACCTTGCTTGCACCTTATTTCGTCGCTCTAGCAGGGGATGATGCCTAAATTGGAGACAATGCCGCCAGGTTTATGGACAATGCCCGTTCTATAGCGGACAATGCTATTACTATGGCGGCTGATAATGTATCTAAACTATACCCTGTGTGTCGACGCTGCATGCTCCAGTGACTTCAGTGCATTTACCCAAGAAATTTCCCTATGCGTTGTAGGTTTCTCTCACGCAAATGACGCCGTTTCTCAAGCAAACAATGCCGTCTCTCTCGTAGCTGATGCTGTAGCTCTAGCTACAGATCCCATCTTGTTTGTGAACAATAACGTGTCTCAAGCCCACGATTTCTTCTCTCCTGCTGTTGTAGCCCTAATTAACTCGAACAATTCCGTCCTTACAAAAAACGATGCCGTCTCTGTTGCGGACGATGGCTTTTTCATGCTGACGATGCTGTCTATGTGAACGAAAGACGCTGGCTCGTTTGCGGCTTGTTCCGTCGCTCTCATTGCCGATGCATTGTATCTTGCGGACGATGACGGCTCACCAGCTGACGATGCCCGTCCGTTTGCGGAGGATGCCTTTCTTATTGCGGATGATGCTGTGTCTGTTCTATAACTTGCCTATCGATTCCGTATGCGCGTGTGACACCACTGCATTTTGCCTTGCCATTTTGTAGTGGTTGTAGCTGTCTCTACTGAAAAGATTCCACGTCTTAGCAGCCCAATGCCGTCTCTCTGGCAGCTAGCTGCAGATCGCCGCTCTATCTACCGATACCGTCCTGCTTACCAACGATACCGTGTCTCTAAAGAACGCTGCCATCTCTCTTACGGTTGTAGCCATAACTCCTGCAAACGAGTCCATCCCTCTGGAAGTCGATGCTGTCTGTCTTTCAGTCGATGCCGTCCTTTTCTCTACGATAGCTTCTCCCTTGCGAACGATGCTGCCTCATTTATATTGCGGTTGCAGGTTTCTGTCATGAAACAAATCAATTTCTCAAGTACCCGATGACGTCTGTTTTACAGAGGGTGAGTCTGTCCTGCAGACGATGCTCGTCCTATTACAGAAGATGCAGTTTCTATAGCAAATAATTATGATCTAACTCATACCCTGAGTATTGATGACGAATGTTCCAGTGACTCCTGCGACTAAACTGACTGCGTCTTTCCATGCCATTTGAATAGCGTTTGTAGCTTTCTCTGTTGAAGCGAAACCATTTCTGAAGCGCAAGGTGCCGTCTCACTTGTAGCTGATGCCGTCGCACTAGCTACCCGGGCCACCGTTCTTGCGAACAATACCATTTTTCTGGCACACGATGCCGTCGTATTTGCAGTTGCAGCCCCTTCATGCGATTTCCTAGCAGACGGTTCTGTCTCTCTTAGCAAACGATTCTATTTCGGTTGCAACCTATTTCGTTGCTCTACCTGCCGATGCCGTGTCTTTTGTTGACAATGAGGTCTCTATTGCAGACAATGCCTGTAATATTGCGGACAATGCGGTTACCACGACTGCTGATACTGTATTTAAACCATTCCCTGCCTGTCAACGCTGTACGCTCCGGTGAATTCACTGCATTTAGCCATTATATTTCCATTACGGTTATCTGAAGCGCATATTGCCGTCTTTCGCATAGCTGATAGTGTCACTCTAGCTACCGATGCAATCTTTCTTGCGAACGATACCGTGTCTTTAGCCCACGATTCCATCTCTTTTGCTGTTCTAGCCATCACTCTTACAAACGATCCCGTCCTTGTAGCAAACACTGCTGTCTCTCTCGGGCATGACGGCTTCACCAAAGCTGACGATGTGGGCTCCCTAACTGAACAATGCTTTCTCGCTTGCAGCTTTTTCCGTCGCCCTAACTGCCGATGCATTGTCTCTCGTGGACGATGACATCTTACCAGCGGACAATGCCCGTAATATTGCGGATGATGCCTTGTTATTGCGGATGATGCTGTGTCTATACTAAAACCTGCCATTGATGCCGTAGACACCTGGGACACCACTGCATTTTGCCTTGCCATTTTTCGTGGGGTTGTGGCTGTCTTCATTGAAACTATTCCGTGTCTGAACGGCACATGCCGTCTGTCTTCCAGCTTATGCCGTCTGTCTACCGACCGATCCTGGCAATCTTGCGATCGGCACCGTGTCTCTAGCACACAATGCTGTCTCTCAGGCGGTTGCAGCCGTCACTCTATCTAAAGATACCGCCCTCTAGAAGATGACGTCGTCTCTCTTGCGATCAATGCTGTCTCTCTTGCTGACGACAGCTTGTCTCGTCGTATCAACTGCCGATGCCGTGTCTCACGTTCACGGTGACTGCCGTCCTTCGGACAATGCCCGTTCTATTGCGGACGAAGCCGTTTCCATTGTGGATGATGCTGTTTCTTAACTATACCCTGTGCATGTATGGCAAATTTTTCACTTACCCTACTGAATTTCAATACGCCAGTTTTCTTGCTCGTGTAGCATTCTCTCTTCCAACGAAGCCATAGCTGAAGCGCTCGATTCCGTCTCTCCTGTAGCTAATACTGTCTCTTTTCCTACTATTGCCATCTTACTTGAGAACGATTCTGTGTCTCTGGCACACAATACCATATCTGTTGTGGTTTTAGACTTTACTCTTGTGAACGAATCATTTCGACAGGAAGATGATGTTGTCTCACCCTCGGTCCATGCCGTCTTTCTTGTGGACGACGGCTCGTCCCTGGCTGACAATGCTATCTCACTGAAAGAACAATGCAGTCAAGATCTTTGCTTCTGCAGTCGCTCGAGCTGCCGATGCCCCGTCTCAGCGTTGATGATGACGTATCTCCGTCTGGCAACGTCCTTTTTTGCGAACGATGTGGCTACTCTTGCGACTGACCCGATGTGTAAACTATACCTTGCATGCCAATGTTGTATTCTGCAGTGACTCTAATGCCTTTAGTAATGCCGTTTCTATTTTGGTTGTAGCTTTCTCTTGCGACACGACGCCATGTATGATGCTCACGATTTCGTCTGTTTCACAGCTGATACCGTCTCTCTTCCTACCGATACCGTCTTGTTGTTAGCGATACCACGTCTCCAGTGCACGATGCAGTCTCTCGTTTGGTTGTAGCCGTCACTTTCGTGAACGCATCCGTCCTTCTAGAAGACGATGCCGATTTACTTTCGCTCGATGCGGTCTCTCTTAGTAATGATGTTGTTTCTCTTGACGAGAAATGCTGTCTCGCTTGCTGCTCGGTTTTTCTCTCTAACTGCCAATGCGTTGTCTCTTTCGGACGATGACATCTTTCCTGCGAACGATGCCCGTCCTATTGCGGATGATGCCTTTTCTATAGTGAATGATGCTGTGTCTACACTGCAACTTACCCATCGATGCCGTATGCACCCGGGCCACCAAAGCATTTCGCCTTGCTATTTTTCTTGAGGCTGTAGCTGTTTCAATTGAAACGATTCCATGTCTTAACAGTAAGATGCTGTCTCTCTTGCACCTGATGCCGTCGCTCCAGCTACCAATACTCTAGCTACCGTCCTGCTTGGGCATTATACCATGACTCTAAAGGATGATGCCGTCTCTCTTACAGCTGTAGCCATCACTCCTGCGAACGAGTCCGACTCACTAGAAGACGCTTCCGTCTTTCTTTCGGTCATTGCTGTCTCTCTCCTCAAAAATGGCTTCTCCCTTTTAAACGATGCTGTCTCCTTTAATGAAGATTGCTGTCTCGCTTGAAACTGTATCCGTCGCTCTATATGCTTATGCCGTTTCTCTTACAGAGAGCGGATCTCTCCTGCATACGACGCCCGTCATATTGGGGAAACGAAGTTTCTATTGCAAATAGTGCTGTGTTTTACCCATACCGTGGGTATCGATAAAGCATGCTCGAGTGACCCCCACTGCGTTTCGCAATGCCATTTCTATTGCGGTTGTATCTTTCTATCCTGAAACACAGCCATTTCTGAAGCCCACGATGCCGCTTCTGTTGCAGTTGTCGCAAGTGGTCAACCTAGCGATGCCGTCATGCTTGGGATCGATACCGTGTCTCTAACACACAATGCCGTCTCTCTGGTGGTTGTAGCCGTCACTTTTGCTAAGCCAATTCCCTCTACAAGACGATGTCGTCTCTCGTTCGTTCGATGCCGTCTCTCTTGCTGATGAAGTCTTGTCCCGTTCTGACGATGCTGTCTCTCTTAAAGAACGACGCTGTCTCGCTAGGATCTTGTTCCATGGCTCTAACTGCCGATATCGTGAGTCCAAATGATGCTCTTGCTTAAGCTACCGTCCCGCTAGATGTCGCCTCTGTTGTCGTCAATGTCGTTGCTCTTCCGTACGACAGCTGATTCCGTGCTTATGATGCTGTCTCTCTTAACGAAGGACGTGGTCGCGGTAGGAGCTGGTTCCGTGGCTGTAACTGCCCATGCCATGTATATTGTGGATGACAACGTCTGACCTGTGGAAGATGCCCATCCTATTGCTAATGATGCCGTTTCAATTGTGGACGATGCTCTGTCAAAAATATACCCAGCGAATTGCATGCCAATATGAATGCAAGACATTTCATGCCAATTGGTCCGGTGAACCCACTGAATTTCGCTACGCCATTTTTCTCGCGGTTGTAGCTTTCGCTCTTTAAGCGGATCCGTGTCTGAAGCCCTCGATGCGATGTCTCTTGCAGCTTATGCCGATGCTCTACCTACCAAATGCCATCTTACTTGCGAACGATTTTGTATCTCCAGCACACGAAACCATCTCTCTGTGGTTGTAGTCGTCACTCTTGCGAACGATTCAGTCCGTCTAGAAGACGATGCCATCTTACTTGTGGTCGACGCTGTCTATCTTGCGAACGATTGCTTCACCCTTGCCGACAATGATATCTCTCATAACTAACAATGCTGTCTCGCTTACAGTGTCATCCCCACGTACGACGGTTTCGCCCGCAGGATAGATGACATCGGTAGGTAGAGTAAAAAATACGCTGCAAGAGTGACTTTATCGTCCACAAGAGAGACGGCGTCGTCCTTAAGGAAGTTGCCTTTGTCTTTAATCGAGAAGCAGCAGCAGGTTAAACAGGGCAACAAGCTGAAAGAGACACGGTATCGTCCGGGAGCAAGACGAAATCGTCGGCAAAGGAAACGGTAATGTCCGAAAGAGAGACGGCGTCTTGCACAAGAAATAAATCATCCTCATCTAGAGACACGAAATCTTTCCAATTAGAGACGCCTACAATTACAAGAAAAATCACATAGCTAGATACCGCTCCATCATTGAGCGTGTGGTACAGATACGATAAGATTTGTTGAGACGCAGTATCATCGGCAATGGAAACGGCGTCATCCACTCAAGATACGGCATCATCCTTAATGAAACGGCCGTCTTCCCCAGAAGAGACGGCATGGGCAGCAAAGCGACGAAATAAGCTTCAGGAGAGAGATACGGCATTGATCGCAAGAAGGACGGCATCGTGCACCTGAGAAACTGCATGATGCGGTTGAGACAAAGCATCTTTTCTAGCGCCACGTTATCGCTCACAATAGTGACGGCTACAACTGCATGAGAAGTAGCAGTGCTAGATCACGTGGGTTCACCCTGGCTTGCGGCCCCAATGCAGCGGACCTTCTTTATGCACAGCCCTATCCCCAATAGAAACGATTCCGATTAAAAGAGATACGCCATCGTTAGCTAGAGCGACAGAAAAAGCTGTGACGGGGGCGATGTCTGCTGGAGAGACGGTATCGTGCTTTAGAGAGACAGAATTGTTCACAAATGAGGCGGCCACTGACGTGAGAGAAACGGCACGCACGGATACTGTGGTGTCACTAGGGTTGACAGCCCACATACCCTGGGTGTCATTGAGGCCCAGCTTTATCCATAATCTAAAGGGCGTCATTCCCAAGTACGACGGTATCGCCCGCAGGATAGACGTCATCTGTATGTAGAGCTAAGGACACGCTGCAAAAGAGACGGTATTGTCCACGATAGGGGTGGCATCGCCATTAAGGCAGACGGCTTCGTCTTCAACAGATAAGGCAGTGGTAGCTTCTGCGACGGAATAGGCTGCAAGAGACACGGCATCGTCCGTAAGCAAATCAACATCGTCGGCTAGCGAAACGACTTTGTCAACAAGAGAGACGGCATCGTGTTGAGAAAATACAGCATCTTTATCTATAGAGATGTTATCGTTCTTATGAAAGAAGACTGAGACTACATAACAAACGACAAGGCGAGACAAATTTAATTACCCGGGCGTGCTGCACAGATACGGTGTGATTTGCTGCTACACAGTGTCATCGGCAATAGAAACGGCGTCATAAACGCGGGATACGGCATCGCCCTCAATAGAATGACCATCGTCCACTGAAGAGACGGCATCTAAAACAATAGCGAGAAAATAAGCTTAAAGAGTGAGAGCCTGCATTGTTCACAAGAGAGACAGCATCGTGCGCCTGAGAAACTGCACTATGTGAAAGGGATACAGCATCTTGTTCTAGCGACACAGAGTCGTTCGCAAGAGTGATGACTACAACCGCATGAGAACTTGCAATTTAAGACAACAGGTAGTCACCCTAGCGGGAGGGAGCCCCGATACACGGATGTTCTTGCTGCACAGCGCTATCCGCAATGGAAACAAAATCGTTCGGAAGAGCGGCAGCATCGTCTGCTAGCGCGACTGGAAAAGCTGTAATTCGGACGGTATCGTCCGCAAGAGAGGCTGCGTCGTGGTTTAGAGAAAAAGAACCGTTCGCATGAGAGACGGCTACTAACGTTATAGAAATGGCACGCCACGATACTGTGGAGTCACTGGTGTGAACTGAACACATAACCTAGGTGTCGTCGACACACAACTTTAGAGACAACATAAAGAGCTCCATCCCCCTATACAACGGTATCGCCAGCAGGATAGACGACGTAGCTAGAGCGAAGGATACGTTGCAAGAGAAATGGCATCTTCCACAAGAGGAACAGCATCGTCAGTAAGTCAGACGGCTTTGTCTTCGACAGAGAAGGCAGCGGCCGCTTCAGCGACAGGATTAGCTGCAAGAGACACGGCATCGTCCGCAAACGAGACAACATCGTCGGCATGGGAGACGGCTTTGTCCGCATGAGAGACGGTATCGCGCACAAGAAATGCAGCATCGCCATCTAGAGAAACGGAATCATTACTGCTCGATTCGACTACAACCACAAGAAAAATTATAAGCCGAAATACCGTTGTATCGCTGGGGTGTGGCGAACTGATCCGGTGGGATAAGTTAAGGCACAGCAACATTGGCAATAGAAACTGCTTCATCCACACGAGAAACGGCATTGTCCTCAATAGAACAACCGTCGTCCACAGAAGAAACGGCATCGCCAGCAATAGCAACGAAATAAGCTTAAAATAAAGCGCGACTGAATCGTTCACTGGAAGGACGGCATCGCAAACCTGAGAAACTGCACGATGAGGAAAATGGCAAGAGTTACGGCTAGAACCACATCAGAAGTAGCAATCCAAGATAACGGGAAGTTACTCTGGCGTGAGGCCCCAATATATCGGATGCTCTTGAAGCAGAGCCCTACCCCCAATAGAAACGACATCGTTGACAAGAGAGAATACATCGTAAGCTGGAGCTACAGAATTAGCTGTAATGGCTCGGGCGTCGTCTGCAAGAGTGACTGTGATGTGCTTTATTGAGATAGAATTGTTTGCAAGAGTGACGGCTACAACCGTGGGAATAACGGTACGCCAAGAAACTGTCGAGTCACTATGGTACACAGTACAAATAACTCGGGTTTTGCTGAGACACAGCTTCCTTCACAATGGAAAGGGCATCATCACGAAGTACGACAGTATCGCCCGCAGGATAGACGACCTCGGTAGGTAGGGCGAAGGATATTCTGCAAGATAGACGGCATCGTTCAAAAGATGGAGGCATCTCCAGTATTGTAGAAGGCTTCGAATTCGACAGAAAAGGCAGCTGTAGCTTCAGCGAAGGCATAAGGCTCAAGAGACACGGCATCGTCGGCAAGCGAGACAACATCGTTGGCAAGGGAGACGGCTTTGTCCGCAAGAGAGAAGGCATCATTCTCAAAAAACACAGCATTGCCATCTAGAGAAATGGACACGTTCCAATTAAAAACGACTACGACTCACAGAGAAATGACATGGCGAAATACCGTTGTATCGCTGAGGCGTGGTGCACAGATACGGTGGGATTAGTTAAGGCACACCATCATCGGCACTAGAAACTGATTTATCCACACGAGATACGGCATTGTCCTCATTACAACGACCGTAGTCCACAGAAGAGACGGCATCGCTAGCAATACTCACGAAATAAACCTAAATAGAAAGAGAGACTAAATAGTTCACTAGAAGGACGGCATCATATTCCTGAGAAACTGCATGATGGGGAAAAGCTGTAGCGTCTTGTAGCGACATGGAATTGTTCGCTAGAGGACGATTACAACCACATGAGAAGTAGCAATCTTAGACATCATGAAGTCACCCTGGAGTGGGGCCCTAACACACCAAATTTTCTTGATGCACAGCACTATCCCTAATAGACCCAATAGAAACGAAATCGCTCGCAAGAGAGGCAACATCGTCAGCTGGAGCAACAGAAGAAGCTGTGATGGGGACGGTGTCGCCTGCAAGAGAGACTGCATGTAGAGGCAGAATCGTTCGCAAGAGAGACGGCCACTAGCGTGAGAGAAATGGCACACCAAGGCTCTTGGAGTCACTGGGGTGAACGGCAGAGACGCCCAGGATATCGTTAAGACACAACATTATACACAATAGAAAGGGCGTCATATCTAAGCACGACGGGGCCGCCCGCAGGATAGACGACATCGGTAGATAGTGCGAAGGATACGCTCCAAGAGAGAAGGCATCAACCTCAAGAGGAACGGCATCGTCAGTGAGGCAGACGGCTTTGTCATTGATAGAGAAGGCAGCCGTAGCTTGAGCGACGGAATAAGCAGCAAGACACCCTGCATCAAACGCAAGTGAGACAACATCGTCGGCAGGGTAGACGGCTTTGACAACAAGAGAGACGGTATTGTGCACCGAAAATACAGCATCGTCATTCAGGGAGACGGAATCGTTCCTATTAGATACGACTACGACTGCGAAACAAATGAAATGGCGGGAGTCGTTGAATCACAGGGGCGTGCTGCACAGATTCATTGGGATAAGTGAGACACAGCATCATCAGCAATAGAAACGGCTTCATCTACACGAGATAAGCCATCGTCTTCAATAGAACGGCCATTGTCCACTGAAGGGACGGCATCAGAAGCAATGGCGACCAAATACGCTTTAAGAGAGAGACAGAGAGAGAGAGAGAGAGAGAGAGAGAGAGAGAGAGAGAGAGAGAGAGAGAGAGAGAGAGAGAGAGAGAGAGAGAGAGAGAGAGAGAGAGAGAGGCTAGATCGTTTGCAAGAGAGACGTCATCGACCGCCTGAGAAACTGCATGAGACGGAAGAGAGACAGCATCGTCTTCTAGCGACACGGAATCGCTCGCAAGAGTGACGGCTACAACCGCATTTAGAAGTCGCAGTGCAAGATAACGGAGTCTCTTTGGCGCTGGGCGCCGATAAACTGGATGCCCTTGACGCACAGGGCTATCCCCAATACAAACGACATCGTTCGCGAAAGGGACGACGTCGTCGGCTAGGGCAACAGAAGAAGCTATAATTGGGACGATGTTGTCCGCAAGAGAGACCGTCGTCGTGCTTTAGAGAGACAGATATGTTTGCAAGCGAGACAGCTTCCACCATGAGAGAAATGGCACGCAATGATATTGTGGTGTCACTAGGAATAACGGCATAGATACCCTGGGCGTCGTTGAAGCACAGCTTTATCCACAATACAAAAGACGTTATTCACAAGTACGACGGTATTGCTCGCCGGATAAACGACATCGGTTGGTTGAGCGAAGGATTCGCTCCAAGAGAGATGGCATCGTCCACACAAGGGAGGTATTGTCAGTAAGGCAGACGGCTTCGTCTTTGGTTGATAAGGCAGCAGCTGTTTGAGCAACGGATTAATCTTCAAGAGACAAGGCATCGTCCGCAAGCGAAACGAAAAAATCGTCAGCAAAGGAGATGGCTTCACCGCAAGAGAGACGGCATCGTGCCCAAAAAACACAGCATCGTCATCTCGAGAGACAGAATCATTCCTATTACAGACGACTTCGACTGCAAGAGAAATGAGATGGCAAGATACCGCAGTACCACTAGGGATAGCTGCACAGATACGGTAGGATTAGTTGAGACAAAGCATCATCGGCAATATAAATGGCGTCATAAACACCAGACACGGCATCTTCGTAAATAGAACGACCGCAACCCAGATTAGAGACGGCGTCGGCAGCTATTGCGACGACATCAGCGTCAAGATAGAGAGAGAGGGACGGCATCATTTGCATGATAGACGTAATCGTACGTCTGAGAAACTTCGTGGTGCGAACGAGAGACAGCTTCGTCTTCTAGTGACAAGGAATCGCATCAAAAAGTGACGAGTACGATCGCATGAAAATTAGCAGTGCAGGATAACGTGTAGTTTCTATTGCGTGGGGCACTGATACGCCGGATGTTTTTGATGCAAATTGCTATCTACAGTAGAAACGACATTGTTCGGAAGAGAGACAGCATCGTCAGCCAGAGCGGCTGAAGAAGCTGTAATGGTGATGATATCGCCCGCAAGAGGTATTTCGTCGCGCTTTGGCAAGACATAATCGTTCGCAAGAGAGACAGGTTCTACCGTGAGACAAATGGCACGCCAAGAAACTGCGGAGTCATTGGGATGAACAGCACAGATACGCTGGGTGTCGTTGTAACACAACTATATAATCAATAGAAAGGGCGTTGTCATCCTAAGTGCAACGGTATCGCCAGCAAGATAACAAAATTGGTGGCTAGAGCAAAGGATACGCTGCAAGAAAGACGGAACAGCCCAAAAGAGGGACGGCGTCGTCAGCAAAGCACACGGCTTCGTCTTAGATAGAGTAGGCAGCGGTAGCTTAACCGACGCAATAAGCTGCAAGAGACACGGCATTGTCCGGAAGCGAGACGACATCGTTTGCAAGACAGATGGCTTTGTCCGGAAGCGAGATGGCATTGCGCCCACGAAATGTAGCATCGTCATCTAGAGAGAAGGGAGTTTTTTATTAGAGACGACTACGAATGCAAGATAAATGACCGGGTAAAAACTCCTGTATCACTGGCGCGTGCAGCACGGTTACGGTGGTGTTAGTTAAGACACAGTATCATTGGTAATAAAAACGCCGTCATCCACACGACATACGGCATCGTCCTTAATAGAACAGCTATCGTCTACAGAAAAGGCGGCGTCGGCAGCATAAGTGACGAAATCAGCTTATAGAGTGAGAGAGAGAGAGAGCGAGAGACGGGATCGTTAGCAAGAGAGACGGTATCGTGCACCTTAGAGACTTCATTTTGCAGAAGATAGATTGCATCACGTTCTAGCGACACGGAATCTTTTGCAAAAGTTACGTCTGCAACCGCATGAGAAGTAGCGTTACAAGAAAACGGAGAGTCTCTTTCGCATATGGCTACGCTGCACGGGATGTTTTTGATGTACACAGCACTATCTATCGCATATAGAAACGTCATTTTCAAGTGAGACAGCATCGTCTGCTAGAGCGACTGAAGAAGGGGTACTAGGGACATACCTTCGGAAAGAGAGACCGTATTGTGCTTTAGAAAGACAGAATCGCTCGCAAACCCGACGGCAACTACCGTGAGAAAACTGGCACGTAAAGATACCGTGGTGTGCAGCGAGACACAGTTTTATGCTCAAAAGAAAGGGCAGCATCCCCAATTACGACGGTATTGCCCGCACGAAAGGCAACTTTGATAGGTTGAGCGAAGAATGCGCTGCAAGAGAGACGGCATCGTCCACAAGAGGGATGGCATCGTCAGTAACGCAGACGGCTTCGTCTTCGAGAGATAAGGCAGCGGCTGCTGCAGCGACGGAATAAGGTGCAAGAGACACAGCATCATCCGCAGCGGGAAGACGTCGTCTGCCAGGCAGCCGGAATTTTCTGAAAGAGACACGACATTCGTCCCTAGAAATATAGCATCGTCATGTAAAGAGACGGACTTGTTCCTATCAGAGACGACTATGACTGCAAGAGAAATTTCATGACAAGATCGGTTGTATCAGTGGGACGTACTGCGCAGATACGGTGGGACTAGTTGAGACACTGCATCATTGGCAATAGAATAGACTTCATCCCCCCAGATACGGCATGGTCCTCAAAAGAACGGCCGTCGTTCACAGAAAAGATGGCATCGGCAGCCATACTGACGGCAAAAGCTTGAAGAGAGAGATAGAGAGAGAGAGAGAGAGAGAGCGAGACTGAATTGTTTGCAAGAAAAAAGACATCGTGCGCCCGAGAAACGGCATGATGCGGAGAAGAGAGAGAGAGCGTTGTTTTCTGGGGACACGGAATCGTTCGCAAGTGTGATAGCTACAATCACATGAGAAGTAGCACGGAAAGATAACGAGTAGTCACTCTGGCGTTAGAACCTGATACACCAGATGTCTTGTATGCACAGCCTTATCCCCAATAGAAACGATACCGTTCACTAGAGAGAAAACATCGTAAGAGAGATGGCATCGGGCTCTAAAGTCGCTGAATCGTTCCCATGAAAGACAGTTACTACTGTGAGAGAAATGGCATGCCAAGATACGGCAGGGTCACTGGAGTGAACAGCACAGAAACCCTGGGTGTCGCTATGACACATCTTTACCCACAATGAAAAGAGCGCCATCCCCAAGTACGTATCAATCGCAGTATAGACGACATCGGTAGCTGGAGAAAAGAATACACTGTAAAAGAGGCGGCATCGTCCACAAGAAGGACGGCGTCGCCAGTAAGGCTTAATCTTTGATATAGATGGGCGCTGCAGCTTCAGCGACGGAAGGACCTGTGAGAAACACGACATCATCCCCAAGCGAGACGAAATCGTCGGGAAGGTAGGCGGCTTCGTCCGCAACGGAGACGACATCGTGCTCAAGAAATACAGCATCGTCATCTACAGACACGGAATGATTTTTATTAGAAACAACTATGACTGCAAGAGAAATGGCATGGCAAGATACCGTTTTATTACTGGGACGAGCTGCACTGACACGGTGAGATTAGTTTAGACACAGCACCATTGGCAATAGAAAAATTTTTGTCCTCTCGAGATACGGCCCGTATTCAATAGAACAGCCATCGCCCGCAAAAGAGACGGCGTTGGCAGCAATAGTGACAAAATTGGCTTAAAAATAGAGAGAAACTGTATCCTTCGCAAGAGAGACGGCATCGTGAACGTAAGACACTGCATGATGCGAAGAAGAGAATGCATCGCCTTCTAGCTACACGAAATCATTCGCAAGAGTTACGATTACAACCGCATGAAAAGTAACAATCCAAGATGACGAGGATTGAACCTGGCGTGGGGCCCCAATACACTGGTAGTTCTTGATGCACTGAGCTATCCCTAATAGAAACGACATCGCTGGCTTTAGAGACACCATCGTCAGCTAGACCAATAGAATAAGCTGTAATGGGGACGTTGTCGTCTGCAAAAGAGACAGCGTCGTGCTCTAGAAAGACAGAATTGTTCGCAGCAGAAACGAATACTACGATAAGAGAAATGGCTCGCTTACACACCGTGGTGCCACTGGGATTAATAACGTAGATACCGTGGGTGTCGTTAAGGTAAAGTGAAATCCACAATAGAAAGGCCATCATCCCCAAGAACGACGGTATTGCCCGCAGTGTAGACGACATCGGTAGCGAGAGCGAAGAATACGCTTCAAAAAAGACTGCATCGTCAACAAACGGGACACCATCGTCGGTAAGGCACACGGCTTCGTGTTCGATAGCGAAAGCAGCGGCACCTTGAACGACGGAATAAGCTGCAAAAGACTCGACATCGTCCGCAAGCGAGACGACATCGTCTGTAAGGGAGGCGGCTTTGTCCGGAAGAGAGACGGCATCGTGCACACGAAATAAAAGATCGCCATCTAGGGAGACGGCATCATTTATATGAAAGACGACTACGTCTGCAAGAGAAGTGGAATTTAAAGAAACTATTGTATCCCTGGCGAATGCAGCACGAATTCGGTGGGATTAGACGACACACAGTATCATTGGCAATATAAATGCCGTCATCCAAAGGGAGACACGGCTACGTCCTCATAAAAAGGGCCATCGCCTACAGAAGCGACAGCATCGGCGGCAAAAGTGACGAATTAAGCTTAGAGAGAGAGACTGCATTTTTCTAAGGAAAGACGGCATCGTGCGCCTTAGAAACGGCATGATGCGGCAGAGAGACAGCATCGTCTTCTCGCAACACAAAATTGTTCCCCAAACTGACGACTACAACCGCTTGACTAGTGGCATTTTAAAATAACGGAGAGTCACTTAGTCGTGGGGTACCTAAACACCGGATGTTGTTTATGCACAGTGCTATCCCCAATAGAAACATCTTCCAAAAAATTGCACAATCGTCGGCAAGCGCGACAAAAGAACCTGTATTGGGGACGGTGTCATTCGCAAGAGAGACTGCGACATACTTTAGAGAGACAATTGTTTCGCAAAACGACGGCTCTGCCGTGACGGAAATGGCACGCAAAGATACACGATGTAATGTATCTCCGTCTGTAACTCCACAAAGTCATAAAGACCATGTGGGTGTTACGCAGGAGAGTTTTGTATAGCAAACTCACAGCCTAAGCGGCTTTCGGTACGCATTCGGTAGCCAACAGACTTCGTCTCACGCAACAAAGAGAAAGTGGGAAGCATAGCAGAGTCAGGAGAGCAGTTGAGGTAGCGAGTAGCATAGAAGTAGCAGCTCAGGACCGCTAAAAAAGATGTGCCAAAGTCGGCAGTAGGAGAGTAGTTGTCGTTGAGTAAGAATTGCCGAAGTGAGTTCCACAGTCTTGGACCTGCAGAGCTTAAGCTTTTGTCGCCAACTGTATTTAAGCGCAGGAATAGTACAGCTAATTTATTGTCCACGCAGGACCTCAGTGCACAAACAGGCTGAAACTGATGTAGCAGTTCAGCTAGGTACGAAGGAGCCAAGCTCTGGTAGGCCTTGTGGGTCAGCTTAAGAAGTTTGCTCTGTATCCTATCCTTTGCTCAACCGGCAACCATCCTAGCTGTTTCAGCAAAGGTGACACGTGCTCAAACCGCTCGGATTGGAAGACCAGCCTTGCAGCCATCTTCATAGTCCGCTGTAGTGCCATAATAGCTTTCTTTGGCAGCCCAGCCAAAAGGGAATTACAGTAATCAAGCCGAGACAGAACTAAAGAGCTAGTTAAAATTTTTGCAAGCCACTGTGGGAGACAGCTTCTAATCTTGGATAGGGATTGGATGTGTATCGTGGAGGAACGTTGTCTTGAAAACAGTCTTGTTTTGTTTGCAAAGGATTACTTCTCATTTCAAAGCGACACTATTTCTCCTTTGAACTGTATGGTCTCTCCACCACATGCAGCTTCTCTCTGCCACACGTTGCGGCCTCTTTGCTTTACCCGAAAAACTTACATCCGTACGTTTCCTACTCTCTTGTGCATGCTTCGTCTCTCTGCAGGATGTTTCAATCTCTCTGCCGCATCATGACACGCCATATCACTTGTGGTCGTAGCCGTAATTGTCGGAGTGATGCCGTCTTTCTGCGGGTCGATGCCATCTATCTTCAGGACGATGCCATCTCTGTTGTGAACGAGGTCCTATCTCTGCAAACGATATCGTCTGTCCTGCGGACAAGACTTCACTCATGTAGTGGCTTGGTGGCCTTGGCTTAATTTTAGCACAAACAAGAACTGTTCGGCGGGCGAAAACTCCTTTGTCCTGGAGCAGTGAGCCAGAGAGGAGCACCAGTGCGGTTAGAGAGCAAGAGCTTAAGAGCCAGCCAGGAAGCTCCAAGACCAAGTGTGGCGATTCAGCCTTGAGAATTGATCTGATATCCTTGGGCGCTGCTGATCGACGTTGGCTGACCTGTCAACCTCGGCCATAACTTTGTCCAAAAAGAATCGTCTGCAACCTATTCGGCATTCAAGCTGGACAGAGGTGCCCTTCCAGTGGCCTTGTGACGGTATTATTTCCTAGCCATATTGGACCATCGTGTCGGGCCCAATACCACTAAGATCTTGCCCCATTGTCTCAGCTAGGTATTTAAGAGTCGTGAGTCGCTTCCTCTTGGTCTCTGTTCGTCTCTTCTCTTCGGCGTTGCTTCAACGCCGTCGGACTCGTTTCTCTGAAAGGAAGGGAGTAGGGCCGGCGATTAATGGAAAAGGACGAGACAGCACTAGGAGGATTCGGTGGACTTCAACGAATACGGCCGTATTGTGCCCGAGTTACCATTTCGTGTTTCTTTTGTGTTGTGTGTGTGGCGCTCGAACGTGGTTTCGGCTTAGTGATTTGCCGGTGCGAGCTAGACGTTGTTGGTGGGATGGGTGTGATATTTCGTTGGTTCGAGCTCCTTCGTGTATTTCGGTCGTCCCTCCTAGAGACGGAGGTAGTCCAAGTGTGGAGACGTGTTTCCTCGGCAAGAGTGTTTGAGATTCTCGCCTAGTGAGAGATTAAGTTCTCTGAGGGCGCTTTATCAAGTGAATTATTATTATTATTATTATTATTTGAGGTAGTGCATGAGGTATTCCTGCGGTCAGTTGGAAGCGGAGCCCTAGTTCTCCAGTCAGGGTCTAGGCACCCGTTTGGGCTCCAATTCTCATTCGGGTCGTTCCCCACAATAGACATAGGTAGCCTAAGTGCGGGACGTATTCCCTCCGCAAGAGTGTTTGTGCTGTTGAGAGCGTGCGTGGAGTGTGGAGATAAAACTGAGCGAGCCGCACAGAGACTTTGAGCGCTTGTCAATAATTCTCAGTAAAATCCCCGATTTGTGTCTCTCGCTTTCCAATTCACGTCGCGGACTTGCGACCCCCTTTATTAACGGTTAGTAGGTCAGCGCCAGAAACGCTTGTTTCGGGGCGGCCTGCTTATTACGTGTAGACGCGTGCCGAACGGCATCACCTGGTAGTTTGCGCCGCTGGGTAAGCAGCAGGTTAAGCCTATTCCGCCGAACCTTTGGCTTTACTTTTTTGACGCCCAACGTGGGGTTTGTTAAATGACAGATGCAATCCTAGCCCGAGAAATTTAGCAGGAGGCGGCTTGCTTGAGTAGGTCCCTTGAATTAGACCTGTAGGTGTGGAAATTGGACCAAGCAAACGAGTGTCGTTGGAACTTGGGAGGTAGGGACGTGCACCCATGCAAACAAGGGAAACGACCGAGACGAGCCAGTCTTGGCAACAAGAAGCGGGTGGTAGGAGCGGTGGCCCTGATGATAGTGAAGCGCTAAACATGGCGAATTTGATGAAAGGGCTAGAATTGATAGGGCTACAATTTTTGTGCACCGCAATTACAGCGTCTGTCATAGGAGGGTCCCGGCTGGAGATTCTGGGCAGCTTGTCAGTACGGATCCAGTTAGGAAAAGTACATCGTATGCATCGCATTTACGTCGCCTGAAATTCTACGCATCCGCTGCTGCTAGGCACCGACTTCCTGGCGAAGCTCGGTCCAGTCACCTTTGATATGAAGAAGCAAGTATTGTTGATAGGGTAATGAACGCCTTGAGCTGGTTGTGCTCCCCCTCGGTGTCACGGAGAAGGTGGTTCACCGTGAAGACACAAACACCGGTTGAGGTTGGGCCCGTATCTAAACATTTTATTCGCTTTTCGGTCGACTGGGATAGTAGTGGGAAACCCGCGGCAGGAGAATAAATGTTCGAGCCACGTTATGGAACGCTCGGCAAACGGAATTAGTCGGCCGCATGTGCACTAATCTGTCTTGATGGCCAGGTATTCCAGTGCGCATTTTAACGCCACTAATTGACCAGTACTCTTACCAGCTAGAATGAAAATTTGATGCTTAGACCATGCACGCGTTGCCGCAGTCTGCACGCCATCTAACCCGGATAGGTGCAACAGTGCCGCGGAATGCACCAGTTTGGTGAGATCCCGAGTGGGATCCCCCAAAATAGAGAGACGCGTAGCATCAGTGTCCGCTTTAGGATGATACGACAAAATTTAACAAACTTCGACCTCTCTGAACCGATTCTCTCTGCTGCCGAAAAGAAGAAGTTGCTATCTCTATTGCAGAGCTATGAGAGTATCTTTGTTATGGAGAATATCAAGTAAGAGAAATGACAGGCGCGAGTCATACTATTGAAATTTGTTCGGTTCGGCCAATAAAAGTAAGGCCATACAGTGTATCTCATTCTCTAAAGCCCGAGGTTGCGCGTCAGGTAGATGAGATGTTGGAGAAAGGGGTGGTTCAGCCGGCCAACTCGCCTTGGTCCAGCCCATTCGTTTTAGTAAAGAAGAAGGATGGTTCGTATCAGTTTTGCCTGGACTACCGAAAGCTAAACGCAGTGACCATTAAAGACAGCTATCTCTTGACCAGGCCAGATGAGGTATGCCGATTTCTGGGCGGTGCAGAGTATTTAAGCACGCTTGATTTAGCCTCAGGTTATTGTCAAATACACTTGCATCCCAATGATAAAGCAAAGACCGCGTTTGCAATTTATCGGGGTCAGTTTCCATTCAGGAAAATACGTTTCGTGCAATATCCCTGGCACTTATCAATTAGCCATGGATCTTTGCTTGTCGAACTTGCAGTGAGAAACCAGCCTGATGTATATCAATGATTTATTATTATTCTCGCGAAACTTTGAAGAGCATCTTGAGCGCTTGACGCAGGTTCTCGATTGACTACAACAGTACGGATTGAAGTTGACGCCTTCCAAATGCCACTTCGCATAGCCACAGGTACGCTACCTCGGGCATGTTTTGTCAGCCGAAGGAATGAAGCCAGACCCCGACAATATCATTAAGGTAAGAGATTACTATCTCCCTAGGAATGTGTCGGCAATCCGACAGATCCTTGGATTAGCCTCTTACTACCGTAAGTTCACAGTAGGCTTTGCAACTATTGCCGCTCTATAATACAAGTTACTACGCAAGAGAGAGATAGAGAATTTTAAATGGTAGCCAGAGTGTGACGAAGCATTTTTGGAATTGCACCAACGTCTTAGCTCGGCACACATCTTAATTTTTTCTGATTTTGAGCAACCATTTTGTCTCAGCACTGATGCGAGTCGGGTAGCTCTAGGTGCCGTACTTAGTCAGATACGCAAAGGGAAAGAACATCCCGAAGCATTCTTTAGCCGAACACTGAATAAGAATGAGAGGAATTATTCAACCACCGAGAGAAAAGCACTAGCAGTACTCGCCTCGGTGAGACATTATCGCTGTTACGTGTATGGGAAGCCTGTAAAGGGGTATTTTGACCAACCATTGTCGTGGGTAATCAAAGAAACACCCGACTCAACTAGGCTCATAAAAATAGGGTCTCACATTCCAGGAGTATTGCATGGATGCAGTCTACCGACTCAGAAAGGCCAGCACAAACGCTGATGCTCTTTCACGTCCAGATCCTCCAGAGGGTGCCTGGATCAACTCAGTGTGGGCGGCCCATGCACATTCTTAGGTTCATTACCCAAGCACAGAGCAGGGATCCCCTTCTCGAGTCTATACAACTGTGATTGACTGGCCAGTCGATTGCTGATCGGCCGCCAGAACATCAGAGATATATTGGCACACAGTGTGGAACGTTCGCATTGCACACGAATGGCTGTCTCCACAGAATTGTTGCAGGGCTAAGGGGTAGCTGGTTATTCCGCCTTCCCTAAAGAGAAGAGATACTGAAAGAGTGCCACGACGGCTTGTTCGGCGCCCACCTACGGTCTCAGGAACACTGTAATATACAGGATAAGTACTTCTGGCCCGATATCACAAAACAGGCGAATGACTGAGTGAAGATATGTGTGGCATGTCACTCGCAAAAACCCCCATCAAAGCACCCGAGGGTACCTTTGATAGCATACCCATGGAACGGTCATTTCAAATGGTGTCCATGGACGTTGTGGGCCCCTTGCCAGTTACAAAGGCAGGCCCTGACGTGTGCGATAGCCTTCGTGGAAGATATAGTGTGTCTACATGGGGTTCCAGAAGAGATCCTTTCTGCCCGAAGCCCTAATTCATGACGAGGTTGGTAGAGAGAGGCGGCAGGGAGCTACGCGGTACTCAACTTCAAACGTCTCGATAAATTCCAGCAACAGATGGTTTAGTTGAACAGTTCAACCGTACCTTGATTGTGATGCTGTCAATGTTCGTAAGTAGCCGGCAGAACATCTGGAATACGTACGTACCATATGTGTTCCTCGCACATAGTACGAGAGTGCATGAATCCATTAATTGCACACCGTTTCATATGATGCATGGTCGAGAGGCCCGCCTTCCGATCAACCTGGTTCTCCCTGTGGAGAACCAACCGGTGGCAACAGAGGAAGATTAAGCACGGGCCGTCCACGACCGACTGCTCGATACGTGGAACGCTGCCCTTGCAGCCAACCAAACCGCCCAGGTGCATCAAAGAATTGTACAATCGGGGTGCCAGGCAAACGACGCTCAAGGAGGGCGATCACGGCTACATTTTCGCAGCTTAGCTACGTCGCAGAAGGACGCCTAAGCTACAGCATCTTTGGCATGGCTTGTTAAGCATTAAGTCACGTACTGAAACAAAGTTTCTTGTTGTTGATGGAAACAATGGCAGAGAGCAGTTTGTACACATCAACCAGTGCAAACCTGCATGGACACGCCCGTCACCTCTCTACGAACATGAAACCCTACCACAGGCTTCGATCATAGTGGAGGACGAACTGCAAACCGACCCGGCTAATTCAACCAGAACCACATCCAAGGCTATGGATGCACCTCCTCCTGAGGAATGTACATTTGCTGGCGTCCCCAACATTGCTACTGATGAGAAGAGCGGAGAAGCAAACACGCCAGCTACAACACAGCACTTTCCCCATTATGAACAGAGAGCCCCGCATGAACAGTGTCCGACTGATTGGCTTCAGCACTAGGTAGTGCTTTGATGAGGGACGTTACTTTTTGGTTTCTCCGGAAAATTGAAAACTGAAAGGCGAAAAACGGGCAGCAGCTACTTTTGGGTGCCCCGACCAATGAATAACTGGCACGTCGCGATGTTAGGTTAGGCTTAATTTAAAATGACTGTTGCGTTGATTGTGTGCATGTGTGAGCTTAGCAGATCCGTTAGTTTAGAGTGTAGATCCGAGGTCTGGTCTTCCCATGGTCGATAGGTTTGTAGCACCTTGCTGGCCTTGGCTTAATTTTAGCACGAACAATAACTGTTCGGCGGGCGAAAACTCCTTTGTCCTGGAGTAGTGAGCCTGAGAGGAGCGCCAGTGTGGTTAGAGAGAAAGACCTTAAGGCAAGCCAGGAAGCTCCGAGACCAGCAGTGGCGATTCGGATATTAGAATAAGTCTAATATCTGCTGGAGCTGCTGATTGACATTGGCTGACCTGTCAACCTCGGTCATCACTCTGTCCAAAAAGAATCGTCTGCAACCTATTCGGCATTCAAGCTGGACAGGGGTGCCCTTCCAGTGGCCTAGTGGTAGTATAAATTCCTTGCCGTAATGAGCCACGGTGTCGGGCCCAATACCACTACGCTCTTGCCCTATTGTGCCAGCTAAATATTTAAGAATAGAGAGAAGCTCGCTCTTGGTCTTTGTTCGACTCCTCTCTTAGGCGTTGTTTCGATGCTGCCGGACTCGTTTCTGTAAAAGCGAGGGAGGAGGGAGGGCTTTTCGCCGGAAATTGACGGGACCGGACGAGACAGCGCTAGGAGGATTCGGTGGATTCCACCGAATACGATCGTATTTTGCCCAAGCTAACATTTTATGTTTCTTTTGTGTTGATTGTGTGACGCTAGAACGTGGTTTCGGCATTGGGATTTGCCGGTGCAAGCTAGATGCTCTATTTGTTGGTGGGATGGGTGTGATATTCCGTTGGTTTGGGCTCCTTCATCTATTTGCGCCGTCCCCCAACCCCTAGAGACGGAGGTAGTCCAAGTGTGGAGACGCGTTTCCTCCACAAGAATGCTTGAGGTTGTGTGTGAGGTATTTCTGCCGTAATTTGGAAGCGGAGCCCTAGTTCTCCAGTCAGGGTCTAGGCTCCAGGTGGGGATCCATCTCTTTGGGTCGTCCCTCATTATTGACTTATATAGCCTAAATGTGGAGCCCTGTTTCCTCTGAAAGAGTGCTTGATGTAGTGCATGAGGTATTCCTGCCGTAAGTTGGAAGCGGAGCCCTAGTTCTCCAGTCAGAGTCTAGGCTCCGGTTCGGGCTCTAATTCTCATTCGGGTCGTTCCCCACAATAGACTTAGGTGGCCTAAGTGGGGCGCGTATTCCCTCCGCAATAACGGTTTGTGCTGTTGAGAGCGTGCAAGGAGTTTGGACGTAAAACTGAGCTAGACCCAGGGCGACTTTGTGCACTTGCGAATAAAGCTCAGTGAAATCCCCGATTTGCGTTTCTCGCTTTCCTATTCACGCCGAGGACTCACGACCCCCTTTTGTAATGGTAAGTAGGTCAGCGCCCGAAACACTTGTTTTGTGGCGGCCTGGTTATTGCTTATAGATGCGAACCAAACGGTATCAAGTGGTAGGTTACGCCGCAAGGGAAGCGGCAGGATAAGCCTACCTAGCGGAAGGTACCGTCTCTCTGCAGCCCGATGCCGTCTATCTTCCGTATGATGCCGTCTATGTTGCCAGTTGGGCCTAATCTTTTGAAAGCAATGCCGTTTTTCTTACGGATGATGCCTTCGCTCCTACGGAAAATGCCTTCCAAATAGCGGATGACGCAGTCGCTATGTCACCACATCACCACGTACTGCTTCTTTCTGCCGCATGCAGCAGTCTCTCTAATGAACGCTGCAAGCTCTTTGCTCACGCTTAAGGCTCTCGATTATAGCTTCTTCTCTTGAATGCATGCTATATTCTCTCTGCCGAATATCCCGCCTTACCATATCTCTTGCTGTATTAGCTGTGTCTCAAACGATACACTATCTCTTGCAAACATTGCAGTTTCTCTGGCCGAGGATTTTGTCTCGCTTCCGAGTGACCTCATTTCTCGCTCAAACAAAATGGTCTCCTTGTCACGCCCAGCGTCTCTCTGCCGCACGCTGCAAACTCTCCCTTTTACGCTTGAAGATCTCTATTACACGCTCTGTCACTTGAATGCATGCTCAGTCTTCCTGCCGCATCTCGCCATGCCATACCTCTCGTTGTTCTGGCTGTCTCTCATGCAAGCGATGCATTATCATCTTGCAAACGATCCCTTTGCCATGGCAAACGATTTCGTCTCGCCTGCGAGCGACGCCATTTCTTCTTCAAACGATACATT